>CM041782.1:137914995-138186941 GCA_023374045.1 Limonium bicolor
ATTTCTCCATTTATAACACTGGTTTGTTGCTCTTCAGGCATCACCTGATTCTTGTTGTACATATCCCATTGGTAAGCTTCTATATATGCCAGGTTGGAGTCGATACATTCCATAATGGGTAGCTCTGGTTTGTGTCTAACTCTGTTCCTAGCATCATAGATAGCCCACATCACACTGACTACCTTCGCAATTTTTTTCTTCCCCAACCTACTGATTTTGAAATAATCCAATCCTGAATAGCATTATCACGGGGGCTTGGGAGATCGTTAGTAACTATAATAGTATCCCAAGCATCTTTGGAGGCCCAGCATTTGAAAATGTTGTGAATGTCTATATCAGGAGCACCACAGAGAAAACAAGCATTGCTACCTCCTATTATTCTGGAAATGTTAGCAAACAGGGGGAGATCTTATTCAGGAATTTCCACCCATACAAGTAGGCTCGAGGGGGTATTTGAGACCTATCTAATTTCTTTTTAGGATAGAGAAGTGAGTAGAAGGAACTGAGAAGGATTCTTTTTTGCTATTCTGCCTGATTTTAGTATATCCAGATTTGACTATGTATTTACCCGAGGGAGTACCAACCCAATTCCAAGAATCAGTGGTATTATTTTGAAAAGAAGTGTTGAGGACATCTTGCTGGTCAATTTGGAGAAAGTGGCTGCTATAAGGTGGTGATTCCAATACAAATTATCATGGTTCATTAACTGGTTAACAATTGTGATAATATGGGCATTTGGTGTATTGAGGATAGGCTTGGTTGGTAGTTTTTGGCTAGCCAGGGGAAATCCCAAATAGAGGTGTTCTTTACCATTGCCAATAGTTCTCAACACTCCCAGCTTAATTACATCTATGGCTAACAATAAAGATGTCCGGATAGGGCTATCTTTTTTTTTCCTTTAGTAGCTTGGAGGATACCAGAGTTGGGGAAGTAGAGAGCTTTTAGAGATTGGCTAACCAGACTATGCTCATTGATGAGGATCAACCAGATTTACTTTGCTAGCAAGGCTTGATTAAAAGCTCTTTTTGTCTAAATCCTAGACCACCTTGGTCAAAGTCAGAACATACAAAGTTCCATTTTTCCAGTGCATACTTCTGTTTTTTTCCCGATCCAGCCCACCAAATTGAGAACATATGGAATTTATTTTATCGATGATCCCAGCTAGAAGTTTGAATAGAGACATGGTAAAGTTTGGGATAGACTGGAGAACACTTATGGTAAGGATGGATCTAGCAGCCTGAGACACAGGTCTATTCCACCCATGGACTTTCTTTTGAAGAGACTCCAGCGGGAAGCCAAAAGTTTCTTTTTTATTCTTGCCCACTTTGATAGGATTAAAAGTATTGACCAAGTCTGTCTGAGGTGTTAGACTCAGGCAGACACGTTCCGAGACAAATAGTGAATGCGGAAGCTTTTGAGACACAAAAGTTAAGAATAAAAACCTTGTATTTGAGAATTCAAAGTGAATTTACAAACCTAATTTCCTACACTTGGTGTTAGACAGAAGGACTATGTCTAACACCTATTACCAAAACTCTAAAGATAGATCAACATAAACTATGGAATATTTAGGTGCATGAAGCTCAAGAAGCTAAGTATCACTTTTAGTGCATAGAGGTAATTAACATGGTGCTTCATGTTCTTTAAGGTATATGATTTCCCTCATTCCAAAATCCTTGGGGCTGTAAATCTCTCAGACTTCAGACCAATTGCCCTGTGTAACTACCTCTACAAAATCATCACAAAGGTTCTTGCTAACCATATTAAACCCATTCTACCTCAGTTAATCTCATAAAACCAAACTGGTTTTGTCAAAAGCATACTCCTCACTGATAATGTTATCCTAGAGGGTGAAATTTATCACTTCTTCTCTAGAAGTCAAGCAAAAAAAAAGGGTTGCTTTGCCCTCAAGATTGATCTTAGAAAGGCCTATGATAGACTCCAGTGTAATTTTATTGAAAAAACTCACTCATAAATGAATTTCCCAGACCTATGGAAGATTCTAGTGATGAATTGCAAAACGTTAGTAAAAGGTTCTATACTGATCAACGGCTCCCCCACAAAAACATCAATCAAACAAGAGGGATTAGACAAGGTGACCCTCTTTCCCCTTTCATTTTCATTCTTGCCCAAGAGGCCCTCTCCACAGGTCTCAATCTAGCAATGCAACAGAAAAACTACAAAGGTATAAAGATCACAAAAAACTCCCCCTCTCATTTCCCATCTTACCTTTGCTGATGATATCATCTTCTCTGGCCAATCTGATGGAAATAATGTGTCTGTCCTTCGCAACATCCTTCACCCATTTCTTGACTCCTTTGGTCATACGGTCAATAATCAGAAAAGTGAGTTAGTATTCAACAAAAAAGTGCCTCGAGATATTAGAGATTTTATCTAGAATACTTTTGGAGCTGTTGAAACCTCTTTCTTTCCAAATACCTGGGTCTGCCTTTGAAGATAGGAAGACAAACGAGAAGTTTTTGATTACCTCATCACTGCCCTAAAAAGAGAATCCATAGTTGGGCTAGACCTATGTCTCATGCTGCAAGATCCATTTTAGTCAAGATTGTCCTTCAATCTCTCCCAAATTTCACAATGTCCTTATTCAAACTACTAGTAGGAATCACAACAAAATTGGACTCTCTTTCCTTAAATTTCTGGTGGTGGTAGGGAAGATGAAAAAAGTGATGAGATGGTCAAATTGGGGAGACATTTGTTCCCCTCAACAACTAGGAGGTCTAGGCTTCATTTCTTCTGTCAATTTCAATGAGGCCATGCTAGCCAAATAGGCTTGGATGTGCCTAACAAACCCGACCTCTCTTGTTACTCAAACTCTTAAGTCTATCTTTTTAAGGATATCAACATTCTTGAATCCCTCCCATCTACAAAAGATAGTCCTATCTAGAAATCAATCCCCTATGGTATTTGAATAGTAAAAACAAAAGTCTTGTTAAATGAGGATAATATAAGGTGGTGGGAACCGGATAACAAAGGTATCTTCTCAGTCAAATCATGCTATGAGGTTCTGATGGTTCAAAAAGGGACTGTAAGAGCCTCCTCCTCGTCCTCGACGAATTTCATCTAGGATGTGATAAAAAAAGTTAATACAAAGATTTCTCCCTCAAGATGTAGACTCCTTTGCTGGAAATTTCTAAAAGGTCAGTTCCCGAGTATGGCCAATATTGCTAAGAGAATCGGTGGATCCCCTTCTGGCAGCTTTTGTGCCAAAGTAGAAACAAATCAACATCTCCTTTTTGAATGTTGGACGGTCAAAGATTATTGGAAGGACTTCCCCCTCTCCTCCAATATCCTGGAGGATAAGGAAGGAGCAATCCAGGATTGGTTAATAGATCAATGCAAGAATTGGTCAAGAAAACAATTGAGTAAAGTTGTTAACCTTATATGGGCTCTATACGATGCAAAAACAAGGTTAAACACAATAAAGAGCTATCCACTTCTATTTTGGTGGAAGGAAACTTATCTTTCACGAATATGTATGATAATCCGCAGAAGAAAGACTTCACCAACATCCTCAGTGTAGAAAATTATGTCACTTCTCAAGATTATTTTTATTAAGAACTTTTGGTTACATAAAGTTTAAACAACCCTACTTGATTGCAGGAACCATCTTCAAACCAAATGGGGATATCTTGATGGTTTACAACAGCAAATATCAGGCTCAAACAAACCCAACAAAGGCAGAGATAACATCATCTCTTTCGGCTGTAGATGGGCAAAAAATGCAAGTGTGTCAAAGCTGGAGATATTAGTGAGGGATTTAACCACTCTCCTACAAACTAGAAATCTTTTATCAAGTCGTCAAATGAACTTGTACCTTGATGATGATATAACACGAATTTCGTTAAGTTTTGATTCGTGTAAGTGCTATCCTTGTAATGACTTATGTGACTTCGCATCTTTCCTTTCCACTAAACTTTACAACAACTCAAACTTTTGGAAGATCTGGATTAGGGAGAGTATCTCAATCCAAATCTGTAGAGCCAATATGTTAGCTGTAGGGGAAGACATAATGTTAGGTTGTAATCTATTTGTTTAAGTATTATAACAAATTATCTTTATAAAAAACAACAACCTAACCATACAACAATCTTTTAAAGCTCTCTCTCTCTCTCTCTCTCTCATCTGGAGTATGAAAATGTAAGCGCCAACTAAATAAGGTGCTACTAAATGACTTAAATACTAAATTGGAGTTTCTAAAGTTTCCAAGAAGGTGCTCCACATTCTCCACTGATTTAGGAAGGATTAAATCAACCACTACTTCATTTGACTAGAACTTGAATCGTGATAACCACCAACTCTTCCATTACCTCTAATTTGGTCTTCACCGGCAATTACCTCCATGTCTGGTGTGGGCCAGGGTAGACAACTCTGTCTGGTCTTTCTATCTTTTGTTTTGCATCCGGACTCTGTCCATCAGACCTACTCGGTCTTGACCTCATCTGCAAAACTTTAGGGTTCTAACTCACCTTAACTGTATTATTGAAAGTATTAATCATATTTCTCTCTCATGATTGCATGTAACCGGATGACAAGCCAATAATCAGGGCACAGAAATCTCAGCTCTTAGACACTGAATCCCAAAAGTCGGCTTCTTCAGACCTCAAAGTCAGATGCCTTCAACAGAAACCCCGATCAATCATATTCACTACGAAGGAAACACTCATGACTAAGTACTCATTCTGACGTTCGGTCCAATCAGTCTCGTCAGACAACCGTCATTAACGCTTGAGGTTCCCATGCTTACCAATTCGCACGCCTCTTTGACATGTCATTAATGCCCCAAGACAACAAGGGTCCTTTCTGCAATTAAAGACAGGCGGCCGAGCAGAACAAAGAAGTTTTGTCTTTGTCAAAGCGCCTAGCTAGGGTGATGTCAGTTCCATCTCGAGATATGCCATGTGTCATTAGCTCGGCCAGCGAGCTGAATGGCAAACTAGGAGATGCACCAACTCCTTCATCCTCTTCCACATAAGTAGCAATCAATACCATATTTATGGAACACAATCAGTGGAGATGCAGCAGGGAATTCTGAACTCTTCCTTCGTTCCTTCATTTCCATTCACTCGATTCTACTAAGAGCCTTTGTCAAAAACCCTTCGTGGACTATGTTATTTACGACCAAACCACGTAAAACTTAATGTCATCTTCCTTACTCGTTATTGCACTCAAAACACCATCGTAACCATAGAAGAAAGTGACCTCAATCCTAAATGTGCAGATTACAATTTGACCTATAGATTATCAGCACCTAATAGAGATAGTCTAAGCGTACAACACAAATTATATTCTAACATTTGCATCGTTTGTGGGAAGACTTATCACATCACTTCAAAGCTCATATTCATCCTACCTACCACCCCAAACAGCTCAAATGGCACCACCTCGTGGTTGGAAAACCAGGAGGAACCGCACTCCATCGAGTGCACCGCCCTCGGACGAAAGAACACCCAATGGAAATTGCGAAGCCACCTCCGAAACTGTCTACGTAGATAGGTTCCTGGCCGTACAACAATAGCTGGCTGGCCTAGGCTAGCGCTTCACATAACAAAAGCGGCAGCAGACTCTAGAAGGAAAGGATAGAGTAACACAACCCATTCTCTAACGAGATAAACCAGGCCGCCCTCCCCACCAAGTCCGTCAGGAACATCTTCATGTATGACGGTTCAGGAGATCCCGTTGAGCACCTATCCTGCTTCAAATACACCATGATTGCGGTAGACTTCAATGGTCATGCTCGTTGTTGCCTCTTCTCATCATCCTTCGTGGGATGGGCACTCACATGGTTCACATGTTGACTGAACAAGTCTATGTACAACTTTGAACAACTCGGGCAACTCTTTCCTAAACCAAATCACTGCCAAAAGGTGAACCAAGAAAATGTTCGTTGATCTCATAGGGATGCGCCAACACTCACACGAGGACGTGAAAGAATACACCAAGCAGTTCCACAATGCTATCACAAAAATCGACAAACACAAAGATTCGGTCATTGTCTCCACATACGTTGCGGGCTAACCGAAGTCAAATCCGTAAGGGAACTAACCGTGACAACCCCCAACTCCTACGTTGAGCTGGTCACTTGAGCTGAAAACTTCATCAAAAGGTACAAAACCATTCGTGTAGCCAGAAAAATGGCCAAGGCGGCCCTTAGTTAATCCGACAACAAAGATGAGCCCGCCAAGAAGGCAACAGGCCTAGAGGTCACAACCGAAATCACAATGTCGGGTACCGCACTGAAGGCGCCAACTACAACAAGAACCATAGATTTAGACACTAGTAGGTCGAAACTATCCATCGAGACAAACCCGACCAGAGATCAGTGGCCCCTACATGTTAGGCGACCCAACGTGTTAGAACTCAGGCGCTTCAACCGTCCCATGACCGAAGTCTTTGCGGCCGCCTCAAAAGAGGGCAAGGTGAGGAACCACCGGCTCACCCCATGCTGCGACAACAAAAGTCAAAAATTTACTACGACTTCCATGCCCACACTGGGCACCACATGTAAAATTTCCACAAACTCCACAAAGAGCTTGACCGAGCCTCTGATCACGGAAACCTGGACCGGTTCATCCACCGCCCGAATGCCCCACTTCAGCGAGAGAGAATGAGAGGAAAAATCATAGTCAAATAGCGCCTTTGACAGGGACAATCACCGCTTGAGAAGACATAGGGCGGGCTCGGTCTTCATGATAGTTGGTAGAGGCTACAACACTTTTTGGGACCAGTAACAAACCCTCCATGAGCCTTACCTCACCGACCTGAGCAAACCAACTTAGAGACATACACCGGTCATCAATTTCACCGGCAATGACAAAGACATATTTTTCCCTCTCAACGAGCCCCTTGTCATCACGACATATGTACATAACAGGTTGGTACACCACATACTGGTGGATGACAGTAGTAGTTTTAACCTGATCACCCTGAGCGCATTCAGATAACTGGATGCCCCAAAGGAGTGGGTGAACGATTTCAGCAACATCACGGGGTCTTAGGCATGGAGGCCCGCTCAAAGGGGACCATTGAGTTGTGAGTCATGTTGGGCAACAGGGAACTAACCCACACAAAAACAGTCGAATTGATGCATGATCTTCCCGGCTACAACGCCTTCTTGGGCTGTCTTGACATCCACAACTTCACTCCGTGCAAAGCACCATGTGGCTAGAGCTAAGGTTCTTGGCGTGTTATGGGAAAATAGCCACTATAAAAGGTCACCAACAAACCACCCGCGTTTGCCATATGGAAGCATCCAATGTGAGAACCCCGGCCCCAAAGCCTACAACTCCCGATGCCTACCCCCGCCTCCACAAAAAATATGAGGTGATGGAAACTCGTACCAATGTGACTTTCGTCTATACACCGGCTGGCGTACGCGGTTGTAAAAAGGAGGCATCCAAACCTTGAGAGGCCGACATCATCAGGCTTATTACCCACAATCTTCTCTTGATGCCTCGCCGAAGACATTGTCGTCTAAAATGAATCAGTCGAGCAACAACTCAAAGACTCGAACAAGACGTTCGCACGCCCTGACACACTTAACACTAAAACTCAACCGGAGGAAGCCTCCCCGGCGCAACCCAGAGGAAGCATCCCCGGTGCAACATGGATGAAGCATCCCTAGCGCAGCCCAGGGAAGTCCTCGAATTCATAATAGGGAAGCACAACATTAAAGTCTGCCCAAGGAGATATGAAAGGTATTGGCACCCGCTGCACCTTGAAAGGGTCCACCTCACCAGCAAAAACCTGCCTAGCACGGAAGTCGGGCACCTGTACATAAGGAAGATGGCCCTTGCACTAAACTACCATTGATCGCAAGCTTCGACCATACTTCCGAGGGCCAAGCAACTCTGCTAAACTATTTGAATTTGACATCAACTCCCAGCCATGACCATCTATCAAGGGTAAAGCCTTCGTCAACTTCTTATCGGAGACTAACTTCAGGACAGCATCGCCCTCTTCAGAACCAACCAACGCTCTTCCGGTGCACACACTCTACATTCATGGTTCCAGCCTAAAAGTCAAATGTGGCACTGGCATCCTAATCAAGTCTCCTGACGGACACACTACCATGTACGCAATCCGACTTGGATTCACGACTACCAATAACGAGGCTGAATAAGCATCTCTCGTAACTGGATGGGAATTATGTCTCGCCTTCAATGTCAGTCATGTTAGGGTATTTAGTGACTCCAAGCTGGTCACCTAACAGCCATGTGGCGGCTTCAAAACGAGGGATGCCGGGATTCAGAAATATCTTAACCAGGCTACGGTACTCAAGGACTCCTTCCGTTCATTCCAGATAAACCACGTGCCTCGGGGGACAACTTAGAGGCCGATTCCCCATTCAAGCTAGCCAGCCCATGCAGAGGTGTCACTGCACAGGCCCTGGTCGAGATTAAGAACACCCCAAGTATATCCGTCTGGGACATCGTAAGCGTCAAGGGAACCAACAGTGCGAACTCTACAAGAAAAGCTTCTTTGAGCCGGCCATTTAATGTGTCCTACCTGAAGTGGCCGCGTGTCTAATCAACAAGATCCACTCGAGAGTCTGCGGAAACCACCTGGGCACTAGGATCTAGCCAAGAAAATCACCTACGCTGGGTATTTATGGCCAATCCTCATCCGTGATGGAAAAATCCGCGTTTAGGCATGCACTACGTGCCAAATCCATGCCAAGAGACTCAACACCTCACCTGCGGAATTATAACCTATCCTCAGCCCATGCCCATTCGCACAATAGGGAATTGACATAGTTGGGCCATTACCAACTGCCTCCCGAGGAGGGTTCTGGTTTGTTGTAGTCGCAACTACTTCATTAAATTAATCGAGGCTGTCCCTCTTGCCACGATCACCACAAAACGTATTAAAGACTTCATATGCAAGAACACATTATGCCGTTTCGGGATACCCCAGTCATCTCTCAAAAATTGGCTCCAATTCAATTGTAAGTCCTTTGTCGAATTCTGTGACCCACACCATCGGTCTTAGGGTCACCTCTATTGCACATTCACAAGCAAACGGTCAGGTCGAGAACGTAAATGGCTAGCTCATGCGAGACCTCAAGAAACGGCTCTCGGGAAGCAAATACGTCTAAACCGAACTCTTGTCCCAAGTATTATGGTCCCACTGTACCACAAAGCAAAAGACAACCGAGGAAACCATCTTCAGGCCGGTATACAGAGCCTTCATCCCGACCGAAGTCATTGTCGACAACACATGGATAAGGAACTTTGAAGAGCAAGGTAACAATGATCATATCCGAGCCGAGCTCGATCTTATAAACAAAACATGCAACATCATCCTCACACGCCTTCAACGTGACAAACAGTAGGTAACCCGATACTACAACAAAAAAGCATAACCCAAGGCTTTCGCACGTGGGACTTGGTCATGTGGACAATCGACAACCCCTTCAAGCTACAACCCATATGGCATATACATCATCTCCGAGTGAATCAGCCCCGCTTTGTACTACCTACTCAATCACGACAACCGAATCATCTCCAACTCTTGGTACACCGAACGGATTAAAAGGCTATACCCCTAGTTATCCTGTACACTCTTAAAATCTATATTACCATCATGCCACCCACTATAACTACCATCAAAGCCAACCCTTGACTCGCTCTCAATAACAACTTCTGTTATTCACTTTGCTACTTCTAACTGCAAGATTTAATTAATGCTCCTATCACGCTTATAAATTGCTTACGCAATAGCATGTATGACTCATCCACATAATACAATATATATGACCTGCTTTCACAAATACAACATGTCTGATTCATTTACACAAAACGGCGTGTATCACCCACTTACGCAATACAACATGTCCACTCCCTTCAATTAATATATTGGGCTAACGGCGGGTGGCCCTCCAACCCAAAGCAGGATTTGTTAGCCCGACTTTCCCAGCTTGAGCCATAAGCCTAACTTCTCTGTGAGGTCTGATAGTCTAAACTAATCAATCAGTGTGACCTGTAAGCTTGATCAGAAGGATTTGTTGCTTGGCTCCCTCAACTTGATCCATGAGTATGACCTCCCAACAAGATCTGTTAACCTGATCTAATCAATCAGCGCAATTCGTCAGCCTGACCTTGCTCCTCTAGGACCCCTCAGCGGGATCATTGCCCGGCTCTTCCGGTTTGATCTGTTAGCCTGAAACCTCACAAACGCTTCTTTTATTCAATTTTATTATTTTAAAGCATAACCCGAACAACTTCTTAAGTCTTGCTTCCCAGTAAATTTCGAAAGCGAGACTGGGGGACTAGTGTTGGTACGATATAATTAGTCGTACCTAACCAAATTATTATGAGTGCTAATCACATTTCCCTTTTATGATCGCATGTACCCGAGTGGAAAACCAACAATCGGGGCACAAGGACCTTAGCCGGGACTGCTCCGGATAGTAGACAATAAATCCAAGAAGCCATTTTCACCATACCTCAAAGTCGAGTGCCATCATCGCGACAACTATGGAGCATGGTGGCTGACTCGGTATAGAAACCTCCTCAAAGAGGCTCGACACTCGGCTTCGGTGGCGAGGCCACCCAACCAAGACTAACCCACGAGTACAGTTTGATCTCAACCTTTTATTCGTTCATATCCATTACTCATAAAAATACAATGTGTTTTTACATTACTTTAAATGAAAATAATTTGGACAATGCTCTGCACTATACATTAGTATCTTATGTTATTAATCATGGATAATGCTCTGCGTTATCTAGTGGCATCTTATGTTACAAGTCATGGACAATGCTCCGCACTATCCAGTGGCATCTTATGTTACACTTCTTGGACAATGCTCTGCGCTATCCAGTGGCTCCTTGTGTTCTTGATCTCGAACAAAGCCTTGCACTATCTAGACCCCGGAAAATACCCCGTGTTTTATTTAAAAAACAAAACTCACACAACTTCTAAGTCCCAATTCCTTCGTAAACTCCGAAAGAGAGACTTGGGGGGGCTAGTGTTGGTACTATGTAATTAGTCACACCTTAACCATATTATTGAAAGTATTAATCACTTTCCCTCTTATGATTACATGTACCCGGGTGACAAGCCGACAATCAAGACATTAAGATCTTGACTAGCAAGTGTCTCGGCCAGCGAACATCGAATCCACGAAGCCGGTTTCACCAATCATTGAAGTCGGGCACCACCAACGGAAACCCTTATTGGTTTCCTTCGCCACGAGGAAACACTCATGACTAAAGGCACGCCCCTCTAACGTCCTTTCCAATAAGTCTCATCGGACAATCCGTCATTATCATTTTGGACACCCATGGTTACCAACTCGCTCACCTTTCTAACATGCTGATAATGCCCCGACAAGTGTCCTTTCCAAAATTAAGGATGGGTGGTCGAGCGGAGCGAGAAAGTTTCATTCCTAACAAAGTGAAGAAGAAGAAGAAGAAGCACGATAGGAGGGAACATACCTAGAACTCAAAAATGCCCCCCTTGTACCTCCATTGATACTCATTTGATCATACTAAGAACCTCTGTCAAAACCCCCGTGAAGTAGGTCATTTATGACCGAACCATGTAAATCTAGTTGTCATCTTCCTTACTCATTACAGCACTCAAAACACCAACGTAATCATAGAAGAAAGCAACCTCTTGATCCTAACTCCGCGGGTTACACTCTAACCTATAGATTGTCAGCACCTAACAGAAATAGTCTAAGCGCACAACACAAATTATACTCACACTTACCTTTCTCTATGTACTACAAAACTGTTACACTTGTTGGCGCACTCTCTAAACCCCCCCCCCCCCCCCCACAAAAACAACACAAACACATCCAAAGTACATATCCATATTTCCATACTTATCCCCCATTTTATAACAGTCATCAACATAGAGACAACCAATAGTTGTACTGACCTTGAAGGTCAGCCTTAGGTCGTCCCTCTACATAAGTTGCACACTGGAGCATAATTGAACAAGCTTGATCTTTGATAGTCGGCCCTACTCATAGACTTGCATTTCTGCTTAATTAATATCCAGACTCCTTTTGGTATTGACAAGCTCTTTCAAGCTTTAGCTAAGACCTTTCCTTGGTGACCTTGACTATGCTCTAGTAAGATTTTACCTAGGTTATCATATTTAATATATAAGTTCAATGATAAAGCTCACAAACCCTATATAATGTGATTAATCTAAATGACACAAATGAACAAAAAATTGACCTAGCTCCTAGTCCATAGAATGTTTCTTTTCCACACTTATCATATTCCGTTAAGAAGAATTCAGACCTTGATTGCAAGTTTGGGACTATACAAAAGAACAATAAAGATGTTCATTAGTTTATTAAAAAACTTACACTCAATTGCATCTTCCCTCCTCACCTGTTTAGTATATCATTATATAGATACGTACATCTTTTGTTACCTGATACTTGTTATTTACATAATAAATTAAACTTTATATTAAAGGAGTAATTAATCATTTTCTAGATCATTTTGAAGAAAGCAAGCAAAAATGTGACACTTAATATTAAGACAACTAACAAAAACTAGAAAACAATGGAAACAGTTAGCCGTGCTTCAACAGTCATTATTGTTTCGTTTTTCAAAAAAAAAAAAACAGTCATTATTGTTGCCATAAATTAATATTTTATTACAACATCTAGAGAGTACTAGAACGAGTATAATACTAGCATCATATGGATAAAAGAATAATATAATTGAAAACCAAAAGAATAATATAATTAAATATGGTAGTGTAGTCCGTAGCTTCATCTGTATCCAACTACGTACTTGTATATAATTACACTCATCAGCTTCATTCTAGTCCACATACACACCCTAGCACTTAACGTAACAAAACCAATCTATCTAATGACATTGCACGTAGCATTCTATTTCATGGCTGGGAATTTACCCTCTTTTTAATGCTTTAAGCATGTAACATACCACGACACCTTTCCATTATTGCATGTACTTAAAACTCCTCGCTTAATTAGCCACATCACTGTTGTTGCACCTGTTATACAACTGCTATAACTCGGACTCTCATTGGCTAGAACGCAGATGCCTATAATAGCATTGACATCCAACCGGAGTAGAGATAAATGGGCCTCATCATATTATTTGTATGATTCTCCGGAGATCGTTGCCTATTAGCCATTAGGTAATACAAGCTGGATTATTTTAGAGTCTTTTTTTTTTGAGCGGGAAACAAGAAAAAGAATAAAAGAAATGATTTCTTTTATTTTATTTACTGTTTGTTTATGTTGAAGTAAATAAAATAAATAATGGATCAATAGTTGTCACCTGATGAAATTATCGGTAATGACGGATCCAGCATGAAATAAAATCTCTTTCTTTCTATTTTCTAAAATAAACATCCCTTTAATTCTCTAACTTTATTGCTAGAATGTAATGTGGCAACGATATATATTTTTGGTCTATTTTTTATATATAAAAATTGTGTTGTTGTATATATAAAGTATACACAATTTCATTCAAATTATACAATATATTTTTTAAACTATATAATACGTTTATAAAAGTGATGTTTTTATCTATACAAATGACACCACTATTAATATAATCAAAATAGCTACTCGTGATTGTTTTAATTCTTATGAGCCTTACGTGCCTTATTACGTTACATTATTTTATAGTATGCATTAGGTATGACGATAATAGGCAAACAAGATAATGACCCACTAGAGTGCGTTACTGCGCGAGTACCGATGCTTTTATGGGTTATCGACCTTGATGCACATGGAATGGGCGTACGGGATAAGATTGTTTACTATTTTTGGTGGACGTATATGATTAAAGCAATCTTGAAATAGATTCCCTCTCTTCTTTCCTTTAAGGGAAAGTGAAGAATACATTTTTTTTAAAGAACGATACTAATGAACAAAGGATCAAAAGGGTTAGTGTAACGTTCTTAAAACTACCCTGGTTGAGAGACCGTTACATGTCGTGCGTTTATTGTCTAAGATACGTAAGGTTACACTGGTGAATCGTCAAAACAGAATCAAATACGCATTTATTATCAAATAATGTTACAATTCGTCTTTACAAATACAAGCGGAAGCAAAACTGAATTACATAACAAAAAACCAAATACAATGGGTCCCAAAGCCAAATAAACTGAATAAAGAATCCAAATGCCAAAACTAAAAGCAAAAACTGAATCTCCAAACAGAAGCTAAAACCTGTAAATCAGACAGAAATAGGGGTAAGCCAAATTATAGCTCAGCAGGTGATAAACTTCATCAGCTGAGCATGCTCAAAACAGATACTGAACATACATATACATATACATACGGAAGTGCTTAGCCGGAGCAAATTTAGAGAAAGCAGAAATCTTTCAAACAGTAATAAGTCTAAAACAGAAGGAGCTAAGCGATGGTCGAAACAGATACTCAATAGCAGATGACAAACAGAAAACAGACGCTTAGCAAATCAGAAACTTTCAGAAGATGGAAAGCACAGAGTAGTCCATCTGAAGCCAAAAACAGAGAGAGCAGACATAGCAAAGCCTTTTACAAATCAGAGGCTTTTAAAAGACATAAAGCACACAGCAGTCTGTCAGAATTCGAAAACAGACAGAACAGATGGAAGCAAACAATATACAAATGGAGGTGGGACACTAGTGCTCAATGCATACAAACAGTTCGGGAAAGATACCCGTAAACAGAACAGGGAAGACACCTGTGTATAGAATGGAGAGTACATTTGTGAACATAACGTGGGAGACACCCGTGAGAGATAACAGAAGGACGTCCTACGCATGCTATGGGATAGCTAGACCCAGCCATCCACGGCTCAGACACAGAGAAGACTAGGTCCCAAAACAGAAGCATTATGCAAATAGAACAGAGCTTTCCTCAGAACGGAACAGAGGCCAGAAACTTATCAAACGGATCAGAAGTCTTATTAAAACATAAGTTGTATACCGACTGCCAAAACATGAAAGCCAACAGATCACAAGAGCTAAAACACAACTTCCATACTAAATTAGAGTTCAAAGGTATATCGAAGACTTTCAAATCAAAATACACATAAACACGTGCCAAACACACCAAAACAGATAGTACTCAAAGAGAGAACACAAAACCGTAAATGGCACTCAAAACGGAGCTCAAATGAAGAGGTTATGCGAAATCAGAGGCTTGTCGGACATACGTCTGAACCTACAAGTCCGGATGCATGCTGTGACACAAAACAGAGGTGTTCGGACATGTGTCCGGACTTACAAGTCCAGACGCACGCCAAACCTGAAAATAACACATGTTTGGACATGTGTCCCGGTCACAAGTCCGGATGCATGTCCAGTTTGTTAACTAAAGGCGTGTCCGGACTTCTGTCCAACCCTATAGGTCCGGACAGAGTCCGAAAGTCAGTAAAAACATGTCTGAACTTGTGTCCGAGCTTACATGTTCGGACACAAGTCGAATAGGAATTTCGGAACTCGTCCTCGCATCCTGTCCGGACATAGCAAAACAGACGACAGAAAGCACACGTCCGAGGCACCTGTCCAGACATACAAGTCCGGACGGATGTCCGGACACAGCAAAATCTACAATTTTCGAAGACGAACAGAAGCAACTCCATAGCCAAAAACTACCATTGTTAAAGCATCAAACTCCATATCAAAATACACAAAACAAACACATTCCCACGGGGTTTTAACGAAGCAAAACGCAATTCCAAATCCACATCAAATTCACCATAAATCAGAGACAAATCAGTCAACAAATACAAAATAGAAACGGAAACCCCCCGTGGGTGAACATATGCAACCAAATCCATCTACCACCTACCTCACATCCGAAGCAATGCAATCTCTACAAACTCCACACTATCCTCACCCCGAATCTCCACTCAAATCACGAACAGACGGACTGAATAACCAGATTCTGAAATCAGAATTTGAAAAGAAAAAGGAAGAACTTAAAGAGGAACGAAATCAAAATCCACATATACAAACCTTGAAGATGGCTGACCGAAGAATGGAATTACACAAACAAATCTCCAACGATCAATTATGGGGAGGAGATTGAAGAAGAAGAAGAAGAAGAGAAGCAAATGGAGGTTACTGTGGTGAAGCAGAGCGAGGGTTTAAGAAGGGAAGAACCGTCGCGAGAGAATGTCAGAAAAGTGGAAGGAGAAAAATAAGGTGAATTAGAGTAGGAAGGGAGGAAGAAAATAAAATAAAAGATTTAAGAAGTCCCTTCCTTAACAAATAATTAAATAGATAAGAAAATCATATTTAACTCTCATTCCTCAAAGCTAACGTACTAATATAGGAGAATGTCATAAATACACTAATATAAGATCAAAATCAATATGAACTCCCTTTGCACATCAGAAAGAAAAAAACTAGGGCATAACAGTATTAAAAAAAAGTTATACTACTATTATTATTCATCTCAGTTCAATCAAGACATAGATTTAGACATAATACACTAAAATAATAAAATGATTCACTAATATTGTTTTTATAATTTACTAATTAATACATTAAAATAATAAAATGATCTATTAAAATTGTTATTATGATTTACTAATTAATAAATGGTAAATCAGATATTTTTTTGACGTATAAATTTGGAATGATGGTGATTATTATTGTTTTGTGGTGTATCATTATAGTTGAATTGTGTATTTTAAATCTTATATGATGAATCTTAAGTTTCGTTAATATATACATTTATATACATGTAGATAATTATTTTTTAAAACTTACCAAAAATATATCCATGACTGATCTTGTTATGAAAAGATTGAATTTGTATGAATAATGGCTTAAATTTTTACATTTGGAATTTTTATTTTAAAATGTATACTCATTTAAAGGTTCTTTTTATCAAAGCTATCACACAAACACTCGGTTATGAGTCACATGAGCATGTCCGAGGTGCACACGATCTCTCCACATTGTTGATTACGAGTTTTTTTACGAAAGTCCACCAATACTTATATTATCATTAGATACATTATCCCAAATACAAGACACAAACCCACATACCGAACCCTGGCCCGACTAACTACTATTCCCAACCAATTCCCCTGGGGAGATTGAATGAACAAGGAAAAGACCAACCTACACCACCATAGATTGACCTTGAAGCTCCATACGCTTCTTCATGTCACCAACGAAGACTGCAGTCCCCCCCCCTGACATTTTCATCTAGATGCAAAATTTAACCAACGAACCAAAATAGAATCCCAAATGAATGGGTGTCTTCAACCATAGCCCTAAAGAAATCCCTACTTACTTAGCAACTGAGAGTTTGAATCATTAATTACATCTTCAACCTAGACACACCAATACCTACAAACATACGTACATCATAAAAAATAAACACAAACCCACTGGGATTATACTAGCCAATTTCTCTATAGAGAATTGAGACCAAAGGATGTCCTTTTCAACAAGCGCGGAAATTTCATGATCATATAGAGGATAAGGATCAAAAAAATTACTGTAAAAAACTAAGATATACAAAAAAAAAGGTAGTCGAGCAATAAAGAACTTTGCAGACAGTATATGTGAGTGGTTGGAACTGGTGTATTTAAAACAATTGAGAAAGAAATTAATACTCGAAATATCTGTCGGGCTGCAAACAAAATCCTGGTCGCAGTAGTATAGTAAGACAGAAGCGATCGGATATCAAACCGTGGGACTAAAGGGAATTATCTAATTCCTAAGCGCGGTGTCACAAAAAGGGGGGATTAATTGACTTGTTTTATAAATAAAAGGAAAGATAAAATAAACTAAGTAAAAGGTAAATTAAACGGGACTCTGGGTTCAGGTTTATATAGTCTGCTCTTTTATGCTATGTCTACCGGTTTTATTATAATAGTTTGGCGAAATTCCTGTTATTATCTTGAGGACTAAATCATAGACTCAAAAGAACTCATTTACCAGAACATGCTCGGTCTAATCCAGATTCGAGCAAAACACATGTAAACGGATTAAGTATGAGAAATTATATTTGCGTCTGAAAATACTAACTTATTAAATCATAATAAGCTTTCTACAGATTTACGGCTTATTTAACCTGTCTATTTATCACGGATCCGATCAAAATAGATTTAGTAAAGCATTTTAATAAATTCATGAAATTTATTAAAAAGGCGAGATAAAAGCTTTAATCGTAACAAACTGTATTTAATTAAACCGGGTAAAAACATAATTACATAATTAAACAGACTATAAATTAACCTTCACCCAGAGTATATCCTCTTTAGCCTGACATATTAACTGGTAATATGTTGGTCAGAGGTTGAACATAATAATAACGTAGTGGTTTTTGTGGATGGAAATGGAGTGAGATGGTGATTTTATGGAGGAAAATTGACATGGTTTTTGGGGTGGAATGAGATATGTATTAATGGAGGGTATAGGTGTATTTATAGTGAAAATGGGGTAAAAAGGAAGGGTATGTCGGTGTGTGAAAAGATAAAATATAATTTATCTTTTCACACAATGTCGATCAACCCTGTACCTGTCGCTGTCAAATTTGACGTGTCCGAACCAATGTCCGGACCAGGCTGGTTCGGACATGTCGACGCTGTGCGGAGCTGCTCCCACGTGTGAGCGTCCGAACTTGCTTGTCCGGACGGTGGTCCGGACGGGAATTGTTTTGCCTCTAAAATCTTCGTTTGAGCTCCGATTTGATCCCCGTTTGTTGCGTTGCGAAGCTTGTGAAGAACTCTACATATTTACATGGCTTTTTCCTGCACTTAACATATAAAATTCATTAGTCCATAACAAAACATAAATCTAGGAAAAAGCATATAGTAAGTGGGAAACATTACTTTAAAGTGTTTAAAAAATAAGGTAATTAAACCCTAAAAGTCTATATGTTTCGCACGTATCAAATTCCCCCATACTTAGCTTTTGCTTGACCTCAAGCAAATCTTTATGATAGAATCTTTAAACAAGTTAAATATAAAATAACCAAACAGGGAGAGCACAGAAAAGATTGCTACAAAACTTCTAGATTAAAGGGTACTAGAAACTTTCTTTTTCTTTTTTTTTCTTTTTTTAAGCTTTGAAAAGAACCTTGAAATCATACAAACAAATATTTAAGAAGGAGAAGTAGAACCATAAGAATCCAGTTTTTAACCCTGAGCCAATCCACTATTTTCTTTCACATTTCCTGAAACGACAAGGGGCATGAAGTAAAATCATATTCCATTATACCTTTCAATGCCACGTACTCATGATCCATAAATAATAAGTTTTCATCTTTTAAGTACATAATGCAAAGATACTTCGATTGAAGTTTAATTTCCTTTCACCTCAGACTTTTCTCTCCACCCTTGTAGCGGTTTTGGGTCAACTATCCCAGATATAAAATACCTTTGGTAGCTAGGTGATAAAGCACCCAAAGAACTTAATAACCGAGTGGACGAGGCCTGCTTAGGTTTAGAATATGCCTGTTTGGATCAGAGGAGTACCTTGCCTTGTTCTTTTTCCACCTTTCATTCCAATTCAAATCTAGGCTCAAAGCTAAAAACAGGGCTCAAATGATAATTATTTTTAACTTTAAGCAATTTTAATCAGAATAAATTTTAAAATGGTTGAAAATTTTTAGTACCCCATAATGTTTGTCGGTTTGCAATATTTCCTCTATGACTCCCTTTTTGACTATTTCAAACTTAACAAATCTAAACAAATTGTCAAAAAAGAAAACTTAAGAACAAACTACGAGGGTACGAGTACTCCCCCACACTTAAGCTCAAGCAATGCCCTCATTGCGTAGAAATAATTAAATTAACAGGGCATGCAATCTGATAAAGGAAATTACACAAAACAAAGCAAAAGGGAATATGAAATATCAGAATGGAAAGAGTGTACTCCCCAAAGGTCGTAGAGTGTGTAGAGCTCCCCACACTTGAGTGCAGCTGTAGAATTACATGAAATGTACCTGTAAAGAATATTCTACACAGCCAGAAGAACTCAAGTAAAACCGCATTTTATTATAACATAAAAAAGGGAAATATAGTACAAAAGAGAAAAAAAATAAAAGGAAAGGTAAAGTGTAGATAGTGGGTAGCCTCCCACCAAGCCGCCCGGGTTTAACGTCTCTAGCTAGACGCATGTTCTTCATTATCCCGGATCAAAAATGAAAGTGGACAATGGTGGTAACGGGAATATGAAATGGCCAACAAGTAGGATCGAACCACCTGGATCAAAACAAAGTATTACTGCAGTAATTAAATTAGGAAAATACAAACTCCACAAAACCTGGTTTTGAAGGAGGTGTTTGCTGCAATTAATCTTGAACTGAAAACCAGGTGATGGTTGTATTTCTTCCTCAAACTGGAGAATGTAAGCATTCTCCTTTTGTTGTTTAGCCGTATGGAGGCAAGGTGGTAGTGGTGGGACTTGCTCAGAGTCGAGGATGTAAATATTCTCCCTGGATCGAAAATAGGTGGAAGTGGGGTGTCAACGGGTGGGTTGGGTGGGCATTATTTTTCTTTGGATAAGGGCCCAGATTTTTCAATGGATGACCTTGGTGCGAGGATCATCTAGTATTGGAGACGCCTCTTCAATTTTAGGATAAAGACATCCTTAACTGTGTTGAACGGTGCAGGGAGAATTTCGGGGCAAATTGTATCTTCAAATTCTGATCCTGGATTTAAATGGGAAGGTGGCCTTCTCACTTAGCGATTTGACTTCGAGTTTCCACCCTACTTTTGTGGTGCACGGGTGGGGAAGGCCTTGATCCTCCAGATGAAAATCAAATTTGGATGGCTCTCTTCTCAAATCTGAGGATGTAGTAATCCTCGTTTTCTTGTAGAGGCTCATAGGAAGAGCCCTGATTGAATTCAACTTCGGAGGGAGGTGGCTCCTCGAAGTTGATATGGTGTTTTGTTTTGGATGTCTCGACTGGAGCGAGCCTTCCTTCTCTTCATTTTTGAGAGAGTATGTAACTATCCTCATTTTCTGGGTATAAGCACAGAGAAGGAGGGAAAATAATGGTAGTTGACTTCAGAGGGAGAAGACTCCATGAAGTTGAGGTAGAAGCCGTCCTCTAATGGCTTGTCTTCAAGCTTCAAGAGATGGTTTGATGTCGTTTGCTCGTTAAAGACGGGGTGTGGTGATAAAGAGTAACTCAAATCCTCAGTAAAGTCGTCCACTATATGAATCATTTCGCTCTCCGGTTGCTGTGATGCAAGGTCTAGTGGACCTTCCATCATTTATTTATCTCAACTATTTGGCATAGAGCTTCAATTGGTTCATATCGAGGTATTCTTCCTCAGCCCGCTGCTCCACTTCATGGACCATTTCACTCTCGGGTTGTTGCTCCCTTCGAGCTAGTGTGATGGGCTGGTCCACTACATAAATTGCATTTGCATACTCTCGTGGATTTGGATCGGTTTGTGAGGGGAGTTGGGCAGGAGGTCTTTGTTGGATGAGAAGTTGTTGGATTTGGGATTGCAAGGCTTTTTGGTGTTTACGAAGGGCTGTGACTTCATCTTGCGTGTCTCAGGTCTTACTCATCATTGCTTTAAACATCTCCTGCATTTGGGACATTCCAGAGTTGGGATCTGAAGGTTGTTGAGTCAGTCGGCTTGAAGAAGCATCATTTCCATAAGGCGGTTGCTGATACTGCCTTTGGCCTCCTTGAAAATTGTGGTTAATGTTGCGCTACCATGGTTGCCTGTACCCTAAATTGTTGCCAACAAAGTTTGCTTCCTCTGCTGCTTTTAATTCTTGTAACTGGGGGCATTGTTCATAATTGTGTGGCCCACCACATTGCGTACAAGAAACATCAGGAGATGATAGGGATAGAGTAGCATAGCCTGGAGGGGTTGTAGATGATCGGGAAATCATCGACTTAAGTTGTTGTGGGTAGGAGTTCATGGCCATCTGCTCAATTACTTTCTGCAGGGTCCTTACCTTCGTCGCCTGCTGCGTGTTGCTCTCCATGAGTTGCTCATGGCTTCTCATCAGCTGGTCGAACTTATTGTCACTTTCTCCTATGTGGTATAAGCCTGGAGTGCCGCCTCTTGATCCGCCCGTAGCCCAGTCTCTGATCTCTTCACAGAGGGACTCTATCCCATTCAGGAATTGTTCACCTGGCTTTTTCAAAATGTCGGCACCTAAGGAAGACAGTACCATCGTTTTGCATTGATTGATTAAGCCTTTGTAGAACAATTGAGATAACTGTTCTTTTGTGAGACCATGGTGAGGACACGTCAGCAGTAGTCCTTTGAATCGGTCCCAAGTTTCATAGATGTTTTATGACCCTGGCTGTAACACCCCAACTACAAACAACACATTTAACAACACTTGCAGCGGAAATCATAACTCACAACATAACTTAACTCCTTGGTGTTACACGCCGTTAGCCACCCACGTGACTAACAAGGCTAACCTACATATATCGTACCGGTCTGATGGACTAAACTCCCGAGCAACTACACATTAATCCCGTTCCATGTTCAACATTCATTATACACTTACATTACAACTGTACCGAGTAATTACCAACTAATGCCGATACAATTTCGGTCTTATTACACCTACAACGCATCCACAATTTTCATGACTACCCACATACAATCAACTACCCCGTCCTACTCTCGAACGGCTTCCAGTTCCTTGTACCTGAAAAGTATGGGAGCCCCCAAAGGGGGTCAGCACCTTTGCTGGTATGGTAATCCCGCAGCCCGTATGCTACCGGGCCACGCACAACTATTTGTCGTCTTAGCATGCGGTTGATTTATTTTCAAACATGCACAAACTCACACACATATCATGCTTATAGCAACATTCATTATAGAATACAGACACAAGGTTAGCACACTCAACAAACACACACTTCACTTTATAACATACACAACTTAATTTCACTCTTCTTAGGGTACATGAACTTCACTTAGGGAGTGCCGGGGTGATATAAGCCCGAGCACAACATACATACATTTTCTTTACTTGAGTGGCGGCCTCATATAGGACCGTACACAACACACAATTTCCCCCTAGCTCCAATAGTGATGAGGTAGGTAAGCCTTGGTTAAGCTTGTGGGTGGTTGTAATTCAAGGAGGAAGAACAACCGTAACATAACAAAGAGGGAGTCGAAGCGAACTTAAGCTTCGACACCCTACCAACATTATACATAATTTCCCTCCTAGCCCGATGTGGAGGTCGGGTAGGTAAGATTTGGCTAAGCTAGTGGGAGGTCGAAATCCAATGAAGGAAAACAACCCTAACATAACAGGATGGGAGTTAATTCTCATATATGTATTAACTCCCAAACAACACGCGCGACCGGAATGACCGGATTCCTCTCCATACATCATATACTTATTAGTTAGAGGTTCCTTATGGAACTTACCACATACATACATCACATAGTGTTACTACTCGGTTAGACACATATGGGGAGTAATATCCCTTTTTAACAAACATGTATAACTGTATCCAATAACAACAACAACATATCCAACAAGTAACATACATCACTCATAATAACAACATACACTAACGCACGGATAGCCGTAGTTAGAACGTTCCCATGGGTTGGGACGTTTATTCCGAATACCGATCTCTTATGTGAACCTAAAGTCGGTTAGCTATTATTTAACACATAACTAAGGTTAAGCGGTATCGGAATTAATTACGCCACAATAATGAATTACTGTAAACTCATTTCATGCTTTATCTTGCAAGGTGGCAAACACACAGAAAAACACATTGGCATACAAGCCGGTTAATCTGGTAGGACAGGTTGCAAGAAAACCATACCTGTCACCGAAGGTGCACCTAGTTGCCATCACATGTTCCTTGAAAATCTTTGAAACAACTGGTAACATTATAACTATCTCATTAATAATCGGGTAATATAATTTTTAACGTCTACTGCACCCATGGTTAACCCCCATTCGGTACTTTTATAACTTTACATTTTTATTACAACTTTTCACCACTCAATTACCATTATAACTCACTTTATTTACCCTTAACAACCTTATAGCCATCCACTCAACAATCCCCCATCATTGGGTATCATTTCCTACCCTAAACAAAGTTTTTGCTCAAATTACCCTATGTCCGAACTTGTGTCCGGCTTTGAAGTTCGGACGCAAGTCGAGACTCAAATGGGTGAATTCTGGGGGTGGTCTGGGACTTGGTTCCTACCTTAAGTCCCGGACCAACACTTACAGAAAGTCTCGGCGGTTTTTAATAGGGTGGTCCGGGACCTTGTACTGACCCCAAGTCCCGGACCACAACGCTGGTGAAACTCTCGGCCTGAATTACATGGGTCCGGGACTTAATACTCACCCTAGGTCCCGGACCAAAATGCTAGACAACTCTAGGGCAAGATTAAGGGGGTGGTCCGGGACTTTGTCCATGGACTAGGTCCCGGACCCTGCTACAGATTTTACAGATTTGGAGTTTTCTAAATCTGTTACAACTCCATTTCTTTCACCATTGATCTTCCAATCTTCCCACTTGTGATGATACATGTTTATGCACTTAATTACCCTCCTCAATCACCTTAATCCAACACCAAGTCCCCTCACTAATTTTTGGTTATTTCACTCAAATTCACTTATATTGTATAACTAGGTTTCTAGTTCTCATTACTTTCTGTGACGTTTTAGCTCCATCTTTACCATTCAAATAATGCCATTCCAGCACTTCAAATCACATTACTATACTCCTCATACACCATTCTCCTTAGTTTGGTTTCCAACTCATTAACCATTCATTGAATCTTCTTGACACACCTAGCTTCTTCCTTTAATAAAACACTCAAGTCCAAAATCTCCTAAACAAATTTTGACAGCACTTGGCTACTTTCAAAGCATCTCCCAAAACTCATCTCTTCACATATTTCATCCTAAAACTAGCCAAACCCACAAGGGTTCTACCAGCACATAACAAAATCCTCAAATTCAACAACAACAACAACAACACAATCACCAAAAATCTCCATAATCTCGATAACCACATTATCCATCCCTTTGGGTTCATTACTTTGTTTACCCATCCCAAACACTTAACAATTATAAACAAGGTTCAAGGTAGTTTTTCTTACCTTAATTTCACAAGCCTCCTTAATTCATCTCTGCTCCTCATCTTCTCCAAAATTGGTTAAGAGGGTATGGAGTTTCCAAACTCCATCCCAACATCCAAGAACACATAAACATACCCAATTAATTATCAACCCTTGGAATATCTTAATTCAATCAAAGGCTAGAACACAAAGTTAGGGTTTACCTTTTTGAATTTTAAGAGGGATTCTCACCCTTGAATCAAGAGGGAAACTACTCCACCATTGAAGGGTCAATTTGGAGCTCAAGAAAAAGAAGAAAAAAACAAGGTAAGAGAGAGAGAAAATCGGTTACCACTATAAGATGGAGAAAAATGAGGTTTTTCTTGGAGATTTTTACCTTAGGAGAGAGAGGAGACTCCAAGCTTCAAGAATATGTCATTTTCTCTTCAAATGGGAAAAACCCATGGAGATGAAACTCATCCTTTTGAAATTCCGAAAAGAGGGAAAGGTAGAGGAGGATGAGGAGAGTTCAAATATGTAATTTGTTTTGCATTTGGAGCTTGGAGTTGGCTAGAGCATGAGGAGGAAGATGAGAAGCCATGGAAGGAGAGGGGAGAGCTGCACAATCGGCTGCAACCAGGAGGGAGAAGAAAGGAATCGTGGAGAAGAAAGAAAGGGAGGAAAGAGAGAAGAGAGGAAAAGAAATAAAGGAGGAAAGAGAGTGTGGTGGGGTATAAGTTACTTTTGCTTTTTGACTTATTTAATTAGCTAACTAGTCAAGTGTGAGGGGCTGTCTACATTTATAAAAACCGGCCCACTAATATATACACTGGAACGTTTTTCGTTTTACAGAAAACGCCCATTAATTTACCCGGTTTTAGCACTATTCACTAACCGGGTCCGTTTTCCGGAATTTTCTCGTTTATTTAATTAATGGTTATTATACTCCCATTAATGTTTAATTATTGTTACATAATCAACTATTATTTTTATGGGGTCATTTAACTGTTTAAAATACGTTTTCGGATTTCCTCGAAAAACGCGTTTTAGGACTCCGTTAGCGTTTTTACGCATGGTTTGAATCCGTTTCTTCCGGAATTTTCCCACATGTTATTAATGTGTAATTAAGGTATAAAAATACATTTATCACTCTAACGAAGGTTATGTACCTCCTAAAATAATTAAATACGCGGTTTCACATTTTGTGACTTTTACGCATTTTCTTATTCTTTTTGGTTTTTATTTCTTCACCAATAATCTTAAGGACTTAATTAGCCTTAGAAAATTATAATTACATAGTTAATTAACATATTAAGGTTTGGGGTATTTCACTGGCTGCTTGAAATTGTAGATCTCAGCAATCATTTCTAACGTTCGGCTCGGGGGCAGGAACTTGTCGTAGAACTTGGTGGCCATATCATCCCAAGTACCAATGGTACTTGGTGTAAGGCTGTGGTACCATTTACTCGCATTTCCCGTTAGGCTGTGAGGGAACAAGGATAGTCTCGCGTACTGGAGTACTGCGTTAGTCGCAGTTAGACTGTTGGCATGCTGTAGAAACTTGGTGACATGCAATAGAGCTTCATCAGGACTAGAGCCATCGAACATGCCTAACTCCTTTACGCATCGGATCTGATGATATGGCTTCACCTTTTGCCACTCATCATATTCAGATTGGGTAAGGTGGGGAAGGATGATGGCGGGCTGTTGACCTAGATTAGATGGCTTGTTGATGTTACGAACTGTAGCTGGTGAAGATGCCATATCTACTTCCTGGTCAGATTCTATCACCGTGGTGGTTATGTTTTGTTGGGATCGTTTCTGCCTTAAAGTGCGCAGAAAAGTTCTCTCGATCTCAGGATTGTAGCTAACTGTATGATTATTAATATTGTCTGGAAGGCTGTGTGACCTGGTAAAAGGAATTCACCACTCAAAACAAAAAAAGAAACTTGTGATGTGATAAAATAAATAGAAATAGAAAGAAATATGGAGGGGTGAATTTTAAACAGCTAAAAAGAAACAATTCAATAAAATAAGATTACTTTTTTTTACAAGAGTAAAGACCGAAAATAAATAAACAAAAAGAAATAAAAATAAATGCAATTTAAGTAAATAATAAAATTAAAATAAAGAAAAAGGGCCGAATTAAATTGCTGGAATTTAAATGACAAGGGAATTTAAATAACAAGGGAATTTAAATGACAGTAATTTAAATGACTAGAAAATAAAGAACTGAATTTAAATGACAATTAAATAAAGAACTAGAATTTAATTGACTGAAATTTAAATGACATAAAATTAAATGACAGAAATTAAATGACAGAATTTAAATGACAGAATTTAAATGACAGAATTTAGATTACTGAAATTTAAAGGACAATGGAAATTTAAATAACTGGAAAGTAAATGACAGGAAATTTAAATGACTGGGAAATAAATGACAGTAAAGTAAATGACTGGAAAATAAATAACTGTAATTAATGCGATATTTAAATTGCTGGAATAATTAAATGATATAAATTAGTAGAAATAAAATAAACAATAAACAAAATAATATAAACAGAATATTATAATATAGCAAGTGAATTATCCGGGCTTAGGGACTAGAATAAATCAAGTCCCCGACAACGGCGCCATTTTGTAGACAAAATGATGTGAGTGGTTGGAACTGGTGTATTTAAAACAATTGAGAAAGAAATTAATACTCAAAATATCTGTCGGGCTGTAAACAAATCCCGGTCGCAGTAGTATAGTAAGACAGAAGCGACCGAATATCAAACCATGGGACTAAAGGGGAATTATCTAATTCCTAAGCGGTGTCACAAAAAGGGGGGATTAATTGACTTGTTTTTATAAATAAAGGAAAGATAAAATAAACTGAGTAAAAGGTAAATTAAACGGGACTCTGGGTTCAGGTTTATATAGTCTGCTCTTTTATGCTATGTCTACCGGTTTTATTATAATAGTTTGGCAAAATTTCTGTTATTATCTTGAGGACTAAATCATAGACTCAAAAGAACTCGTTTACCAGAACATGCTCGGTCTAATCCAGATTCGAGCAAAACACATGTAAACGGATTAAGTATGAGAAATTATATTTGCGTCTGAAAATGAAATACCCCGTAATTAAAAACAGTGATTAATTAGGCTAATTATATTTTTAAAGGTTTAATTACACTAAAATAAATATGAGGGAACAAATCCCGAAGAAAACGGACCATTAAAATGGGTTAAAAGCATAAACGAGCCTTAAAGCGCGTTTTTGAGGAAACCGGGAAAACGTGACTTTAAGCGGGTCAAATAGACGTATAATAAATTGGTCAACTAAATAGTCACTAATAAATATTAGTGAAGCTTTAGAACCAATAAAATTAATTAAACGAGAAAATTCCGGAAACGGGTACCGGTTAGTGAAAACTGTAACAACCGGTAAGTTGTGGGGTAAGAGTACAAATAAACAAACTAGTGTGTCCACTTTGCAAATAAAATAAAAATGTGAGAGTGTGGTGTGTAGGGGCCGGCCAGCACCCTCCCTCTCTCACTCTCTTTATTCCCCTTATTTGCTAAAGGACAAAACTAATAAGTAAAAAGCAAAAATTAGACTCTTCTCCTCACTCCCCTCTTCACTCACGTTTTGCACCCTTCTCTATTCTCTCTTTTCTCCTTCTTCTTCTACCTTGCGACACCAATGGAGAAAAGAAACTCACACAACTCCCTCCTTCTCTCATCTTGTTAACCCACTAATCTTGCTCCAAAAATTACAAAATTAGTACCATTGTAATCCCCTTGCAAGGAGAACACTTTCCTCCTTTCAAAAATCCAAAGCTCCATTTTCGATTTTATGGTGTTCACCATTTGAAGATTCAAGTCCACCATTAGAAGCACCTTCACCTCCTTATCTTGAGGTAAAAAGAAGTTCGAAAATCCATGTTTCTAGCTCTCATTAGCATTTTAAGAACTTCAGTTTTTGAACTCTTGGCCTTTTTGTTCCAGCCGATTTTGGCTCTTTGTTGGGCTAGAAATCTTGTTCTTTCACTAGTCAAGAACTTCATCTACTCATTGGAAGGTAACACTCTTTCTAAACCCTAAAACTTAAATTCTAGGGTTAGTATAAATGGATGCTAAATGGTATTGTGTTGGTACGGGTGTAGCACTTGTGTGTGAACCTCATTGAAACCGAGAACAAGGAGAAAGAAAGAGGAAAAGAAGAAGAGGAAAGGAAAGAAAGAAACTAGCAAGTCAAGGTAATGCTCTTACCTTGGGTTAGTGTGTATTGCATTGTAACAGTTTTTGAGTAAGTAAATGATAAGGATTGAGTAATGAGTAGTGGTAATGTAGTATGTATTGGAGAAAAGAATGTAACAGTTTTTGAAGTTTAAATGATGTTTAAAACTTGGAAAACTTGGGTAGTGAATGTATGTGTGCAGGATTTTATGTTGTGGTAGTAGTGTTGAAGTATTGTGCAACAGGTTATGAGAATGAGTAATGTGAGCTGACCTTAGTGTGGAGAATGTTAAAAATATAGGGGAGACTATGGCAAATTTTGTGTAGAAAGAGAGGACTTAAGTTGTTTAAGATGAGGAAGTATTTGGAGAGTCTAAGAGGAGTGGTTTTGTATTTTGAAACAGATTGGGAAAAGAGTAGGTTAAGGGAATGGAACTAGGATGTGAGTAATGAATTTGAGATGCCAAGAGTAGCATTAGTTGAGAGAGTAATGAAGGTTAGAAGTTTGAATGAAAATCTGTAGCAATGAAGAAAGAAAATTGGTATAAGTGCTGGAATGAAAGGGAGGAAAATGGTGTAAGTGGATTGATGGATTTAGCAATGAGTTTGATGGATGAACGAAGGTGAATTAGAGGATTTAAATGGTGTTTAAACATGTAGGAAACATGTGGAAATGAGTAGGAAAAGATTGGGTGTGAATTGAGTAGAGTTTGGGATTCAAAATAAGTAATTAAAATGAGTACTGGGCTGGACCGACCCTAGGACCGATCCTAGCAGGGTCGGTCGACCCGAAAATCAGTAATCCCGAAAGCTTCTGCATCGACCGACCCAGAGGACCGACTCTGTCTGGGTCGGTCGAGTGGGAATTTGGTTGGAAATGTCTCTGCAGCCGACCGACCCAGGGGACCGACCCTGCCTGGGTCGGTCGAGAAGAAATTTTGAGTCGGATTCTTTCTGTAACCGACCGACCCAGTGGACCGACCCTGGCTGGGTCGGTCGGTCTGAAATTTTCTGTAATCGAGTCTCTGCACCCGACCGACCCAGGGGACCGACCCAGGGGGGTCGGTCGGGTCAAACAAAAAAAAATGTTTTAATTATAGACTATAGCAATCATTATACATATATATATGCCTATATACCGTATGCATATATATGTAGTAATACACCATTGATGGAGTAATAATGGTAAGGAAGTAAGTAATTTTGTAAGAAAACAAGTTTGTAGTAGGTAGTAAAGAAAGAATGGTTTTATAACCAAGTATGAATGTAAAGAAGTAGTAAGTATACATTGAAAGTATTAATGAGGGAGTAAGTTAGATCAATAATAGATCATTGATCATACTACTTCATGTATGTATAGGAATCAAATAGTTGATCCCAAAGGAACCGGTAGTAGAACGTATTCGACGGTGAACGGTATGATTTCCTCATGCCCTGTATCCTAACTTGGTTACCCCGATTTGTGTGCTTATGTGATCACCAACAAGATAAATGCATGAATCGGATTTATATTGCACTTATATGTGTTTGAACTATATTGTTCTTGTTTATGCTCTTGAACATTTAGTTTGTATAATTCATGAAATGAATGAATGGAAATGAAGTGTGTGTGTAAGTATGAGTACTTGTGTATGTATGTATGTATGGAAGTAAGTATGGACTTCTACTAATTCCTAACAACCTAACTCCTAACATGAGTTGAGTAAAATGGAATGAGTAGAAGCCCGATATAGTTTCGGCCACGCGTGAGGATAAGGAACCACAAGAGGTTGGAACCGAATCCTGGCTATGATCTTTTCCTTGGACCAATTCCCTTTGTATGGGTAGCATCCTGGATTAGTGGGCCACCCTAAAGCCCGGTGGTGGGAAGTAGTATTCCCTGCCCGGAGGTCATACCGACTTAACTGGAAGTAAAGTATGTAAGAAGTAGTATTGTATTGTATTGGTCTTGACTATTGTAAGTCATTGACCCGGAGTAAAAGTATTGAACACCCGATTAACCCGGGTGTGTAATAAGGCTAACAAGACCTTGTATGTATTGGAGAATTGTATCTCCGTGATGCGGTGAGTATGGTAAGTATGAATGAATGACTTGTATTGTATTCCTTGTATGTATGTATGTATGTATGCTTGGTAAATGATGAATGTATGTATTGTATAAAGCATGTATGTATGTATGAATGAAACGAACCGCATGTACTCGACCAAATAGTTGGCGTACCCTCGCTAGTACGCGGGGTATGCGGTTATCATATGCAGCGTAAGCTGACCCCCTAGGGGGAATGTTTTTACTCCACAGGTACCCGCGAGGCGTGAAGGTAGAGTAAGGGCAGCATGTAATTCTTTTTGGAGTAGTTAGTAGGAATTGGAAAGTGTGAGTTGTACACGGCTAGAGCCTTTTGGTAGCCGGTGTACCATGTGGTACACCTTTTTGGATATGAATTCGATTGGATAGAAGGAGTAGTTGTAAAACTCATCATTTTTGGGAAGTAGACATGGAATGTAATATTCGGTATACTCGGTAATCAAATGTAAGTAAGTATTGGTATTGTAAAGTAAGTAGTATGTATGTATTCATTCTAATCGTCATACCGATACGGTAAGTAGTAGTAGCCTTGTTAACCTTGGATGGTTAACGGCAATGTATCACCCGCCGGAGAGTAGGTAAGTATTCCGCTGCGAGTAAGGTAATTATGGGAAGGATTAGAGGATAATGGAAGGATTAGCGGTTGGGGTGTTACAAAAAGTGGTATCAGAGCGAAGTATCGCTCTGATGATTAGACTCTTAAGAGTAGTGATTACCGAGTTAGGATTTCAACCGTCTTAAGACGGATATTTAGAAACCTAACTAGGAACTACCGTTAGCAATAACGGATACCACTAACGTCTGCAAAGACGATACCATTGCTTGAATGAAGACCATGAGGTCATAGTATCACAACATCTAATGTAATCCACACTTGTTCAGATGTCAGGACGGGGTCGAGGCCGACCTAGAGGAGAGACATCTGATGGACCGGGCGCGCAGACGATAGCTGAGATCGTCGCCGCCACGGTAGCGCAGATGCTACCGCAAGTAATCACGGCGTACAGCAAACACAGCAAAAGCAGCAGCAGCAGCAGCAGCAGCCCGACCCACCTCATCCCCGAGAAACGAATTGGGGTAAAAGCTGTCGCCGACCTTCGACCTGCATGCTTTAAGGCGAGAGCGACCCCGCCAAGCTCGAGGCCTACCTCTCCGAGATGGAGACGGCCTTCGAGACACTTGAGACTCCCGCTGGAGTTCGAGTGAGGATAGCTGCGTACTACCTCAAAGACGCGGCTATGGACTGGTGGAAGCTCGTTAAGGCCGAGCACATAGCTGACCCTGCTTTCGGATGGGAAGCATTCACCTCCTTCTCCGAACTAAGTACTACCCCGAGCATGTCAAGACCAAGAAAAGGCTTGAGCTCGATGCACTAAAAATGACTGAGAAGATGACGGTTGATGAATATTACCGCACCTTCACCTCTCTTCTCCGACTTCTACCCGACCTTGGGTATACCGGCCAAGTCTTGGTCGACCGCTTCTACGGCGGATTGAGCCATCGACTCCGGTATGGCATGGGCTTCACTCGGTTTACCTCCCTTCAGGTAAACAAGTTGAACCCTTAAAAGCCATGAGTAATGTGAATTAGTATTCCCGTATGTAAATGTAACCTAATGCCTAAGTAATTCAGGAGTGTTACCACGCTGCATCTCGAGTTGAGATCACCTGCCAGCTGAGAGATGAGGAACAAGCGCTGAAGCGCAAGGTGAGCGGCAAGGGTAACCCCTCCGATGAACAAAACCAATCCAAACCCTGGAAGAAAAGGAAGGGGAAGCACTCCCACCAGCAGAAAAATACATCGGAGACGGCGGTGCCCATGCTGAGAAGGGCAAGGCAACTGAGCCGTTACAGATTGCCTACACCGCACCAGTGGCAGAAGCCACTGAGGTCTCAGCCCTACAGGGGTAAGAAACCGAAACCGAATTAGTACACTTGTGAAATTGTAAGTATATAGAGTATTGTAAGTATACCAAACCTTGCTAACTTGAAAGCTATAGGTTCTGGATTTGGCCAAGGAAAGAACCAATCTGATGGCCGCAGCTACATCTGCCGTAACTGCAACAAGGATCATCCCGGCACAGATTGCCAAGGAAGGGAGATCCGCTGCTTCACTTGTCAGAAACCGGGCCACCGTGCCAATGCATGCCCGGAGAATTCTAAGCCCAAGGGCAACTACCAGGGCTACAAGCAGCGTGAGGGCAAGGAGGTTGCATCTGGCGATGCTCATGCCCAGCAACCTCACAGGGACAGGGGTCCCGAGGTCCGCAGAAGGGCGCACCGCAGAGGCAGCCGGCCTTACACATCATAGACCGTGATGGGACCGGGACTAAGTCCGGCCCAGGTAACCACTGTAACCTTAATCCTTGAAGAGCATGACTAAGTATTAAAGTAATTGATGAATGAAAGCATGAATGCGTAAGTATTTGAGTATGAAATTGAGCATGAATAAGTAACATGGAAGTATGTATTGAGCATGAAATGAATTAGTAAGCCTAGAACTCATTCTAGATGAATTTACCACCTTAGGGAAATTCCATATCTGTTACCCAATACCTTCAAACTCACCTCATGAAGAGATCGACATCGCCAATCACCACTTCAACAACGAACAGTGTCAGGTCATCCGCCCAGGTATGATTTTATTAAAAGGATACCTGACACCCGAAGCACAAATTTCAATCATCCGACGATGCAACGAGTTAGGAACGGGTCCAGGAGGATTTTATACACCCGAATTCCCCGGTGGAGCTACAATGAAGCTGAAAATGATGTGCTTGGGAAAGGACTGGAACCCTTATACCAAGACATACCAAACAACGCGAGCAGGAGACGGAGCAACACCTCCAGCAATACCCCCAGAATTCCAAACGCTTGTCACACAAGCTGTAGAAATTGCACAACAATGTGAAGATGAACCAATCCCTGCACTTGAAGCAGATCTGTGTATCGTCAACTTCTATGAGAAAGAAGGACGACTTGGCTTACACCAAGACAAGGACGAGACAGCGGAATCTCTTGAACTAGGAGTGCCCGTAGTGTCTTGGTCCATTGGTGATGACGCCGTATTTTTGTATAGCGAGCGGAAGCGTGTGGACCTCGCAGAAAAATTGGTATTGAGATCAGGAGATGTTCTAATCATGGGTGGAAAATCAAGGTTGCTGTATCACGGGATCCAGAAGATCAAGTTGAATACGGCACCACCGGCAATAATCAATGCCACACACATGATACCAGGACGCCTGAACCTTACCTTTAGAAAGTATTAATCTTGTAGTAGCATGTAATCCAGTAGTAACGTGTATTAGAGACACAGTATGTATGATGGTTGGTTATTCAATAAAAGCAGTGTTGGTTATTAAATTCCACTTGCGTTCCACCATCTTTACTTATAATCTCATGAATCAATAGGTTGTGGACTCGGTACCGAAGGTAACCTGAGTATCCTCACCGAAGAACAAGCCGGCAAGAGCGGCACCATTCTAACGGGAACCTTCCCAGTAAACGGCATCGAAGCCTCAGTATTATTCGACTCCGGCGCCTCTCACACCTTCATATCGCCATCTCTTGCGAAGAAGTTGGGGCTAGATGCGGATGAGCTACCGAACTTCTTGGTTACTCTCCCATCGAAGGAGCGGGTACAATGTACCAAGTATTACAAATCAGCCACCATTCAAATCAAAGGTGAAGCGTTTCCCATTTCCTTCATCGAATTCAACGGATTGGGATTCGACTTAATTATTGGAATGAACTGGTTGGAGCGGCACAAGGGGAGAATCCTATGCGCCGAGCACCGATTGCTGCTCAAGAGTCCATCTGGGGTCACTGTTTCATACCGCCAGAGACCGAAAGAGCCTTCAACTACAGTCATCTCCGCCATGGCAATGTATCGGGAGCTCAGAAAAGGGCATGAAGTGTATTTATGTCACGTGCAAGACCTGGAGAGAGATCCAGAGTTCAGTGACGAGGTAGCAGTAGTCTCAGAATTCCCTGATGTATTTCCGAAAGAGCTACCTGGTATGCCACCACAGAGGGCGGGTAGAATTTGAAATCGATCTTGTACCGGGTACTGGTCCCATCGCTAGGGCACCATACCGTATGGCACCGGCAGAAATGGCAGAACTCAAGGAACAGCTACATGATCTTCTCGACAAAGGGTTTATACGCCCGAGCGTATCACCCTGGGGAGCACCGGTCCTCTTCGTGAAGAAGAAGGACGGTAGTCTCCGCCTCTGCATCGACTACCGCGAATTGAATGCGGTCACTGTAAAGAATAAGTACCCATTGCCACGCATCGACGACCTGTTCGATCAGTTGAAGGGAGCATCCGTCTTTTCTAAGATTGATCTCCGATCCGGTTACCACCAAATTGCTATCAAAGAGCAAGACATTCAGAAAACAGCATTCCGAACAAGATATGGCCACTACGAATTCACGGTGATGCCATTCGGTTTGTCTAATGCACCAGCCAAGTTCATGGACCTAATGAATCGGTTATTCAGTGATCAGCTGGACACTTCGGTAGTAGTAGTATTCATTGACGACATTCTGTGTATTCGAAGTCACCAGAAGAGCATGAAAACCACTTGAGAAAAGTACTTGAGACACTGCGCGAGAACCAGCTGTATGCGAAGTTCTCCAAATGCGAGTTTTGGCTAGATCAGGTATCATTCCTCGTCATGTCATCTCGAGCGCGGGCATTTCAGTAGATCCATCCAAAATTGAAGCAGTGCGATCATGGCCTAGACCTAAGACTGTTACGACATCCGGAGCTTTCTTGGTTTAGCCGGTTATTAGGAGGTTTGTAAAGGACTTCTCAAAAGTCGCTAAGCCCATGACGTCATTGATGAAGAAAGATGCACCGTTTGTATGGACAGATGAGTGCGAGTTATCATTTCAGAACCTGAAAGACTCATTGACCTCAGCGCCCGTTCTCACACTTCCAGAGGGCACAGAGGGATTTGAGGTGTATTGTGATGCATGGGCAAGGGCATGGGATGCGTACTCATGCAGCATGGCAAGGTAGTAGCCTATGCTTCTCGCCAGCTGAAAAAGCATGAGGAGAATTACCCGACACATGATCTAGAGTTAGGAGCCATTGTCTTCGCCTTGAAGATATGGCGACACTATCTCTACGGGGTAAGCATCACCATCTATTCCGACCACAAAAGTCTACAGTACGTATTCACCCAGAAAGAATTGAACCTAAGGCAGAGGAGGTGGATGGAGTTCCTCTCGGATTACGACATCAACCTCCAGTATAAAGAAGGGAAGGCAAACGTAGTAGCCGACGCCTGAGTCGTCGAGCACACTCGCTCCATTCGCTACTCGCTTCTTCTAGCTTGGTTGACGAGGTGCGAGACGCTCAGTTGAGCGACCCTTACTTCACAGAGATCAGACAGAAAATTACAGATGGTACCTTCGAGCACCGAAAGTATGACTTCAAACTGCATGAAGATGGTCTGATCCGTTGAATGGCAGATTATGCGTCCCCGAAGCAATGCTGAGCTAAGGGATCGCATTCTGCGTGAGTCACATTGTTCGACATTGCATGTCCATCCGGGAGCCTCTAAAATGTACAAAGACATGAAGAGGTACTTCTGGTGGTCAGGGATGAAGTCAGACGTGACTGAGTATGTTCTGAGGTGTCTCACATGCCAGAAGGTGAAGTTTGAGCACCGAAGACCGGGAGGAATGGTGCAATCGATGCCCATTCCGGAGTGGAAATTCCATGACATCTCCATGGATTTTGTTGTTGGACTCCCACCTGCTAGGGGAGGACTCAACATGATCTGGGGGTAATAGTCGATCGCCTCACCAAGGTTGCCCGATTCATACCGATGAAGGACACCTGGAAGGTGGCGAAGCTCGCAGAGCTATTCGACAAGGAGATCATCCGACACCACGGAGTCCCTAAAACCATTGTATCTGACCGCGACACCAGATTTCTTTCGAGATACTGGAGAGCAACACGGGAAGCGCTTGGTACTGAGTTGAAGCTTAGCACCGCCTTCCATCCACAGACCGACGGTCAGACAGAAAGGACCATCCAAACACTAGAGGATATGCTAAGGGCATGTGCCTTAGACTTCCGGGGGAGCTGGATAGAGAAGCTTCATCTTATCGAGTTTCGTATAACAATAGCTACCATGCTTCGATTAAGATGTCGCCATTCCAAGCTTTGTATGGTAGACCTTGCCGTACCCCGTTGTGTTGGGATGAGTCAAGCGAAGCGGTCATCATAGGACCAGAGTATTTGGAACAAGTACAAGCTGAGGTACAACAAATCCGAGCCAATATGAAGGCAGCCCAAGATAGACAGAAATCCTATGCGGATGTGCGACGACGCGACCTTGAGTTCGCCGTGGGCGACCAAGTGTTCCTGCGTGTCTCACCTATGAAGGGTGTCTTCCGATTTGGCCAGAAGGGCAAACTCAGCCCGAAATTCGTAGGCCCGTATGCCATTACCGAGAGGATTGGAGCCGTAGCTTATAGGCTAGCATTGCCTGAAGAATTGGGGCGTGTTCATGATGTCTTTCATGTATCACAACTCAAGAAATACATAGCCGATCCCTCTCATGTATTAGAACCCGAACATCTATCCCTAGAGCCGACGATGAGATATGTCGAGACTCCACTGCGAATCCTTGATACAAAGACAAGAGACACTCTCCATAAATCTGTACGAATGGTGAAGGTCTTGTGGTCTAACCACGACGTCGAGGAAGCGACTTGGGAATTAGAGGACGCCATGAAGGCGAAGTACCCGAATTTATTTGTAGACTAGATGTCTAGTATCCGTATATCACGGAGGGTACGGGGCGTACCCTTTTTAAGGGGGGTAGAGCCTTTTGCTTTTGCATTGCTTCGGGTTAGCATTGCGTAGTATGTATGTATTGTAATCGTATTTTGTTGGCACATGTAGTGCCAATTGTATGTATTGGCACAAAGTAGTGCTAGAAGTATTCGGTATGTAGTACAATGAGTACGGTATGTGTATGGTATGTATGTAATGAGTAATGCATGGGTGTCGTACTGTATATGACACGAATGACATTGTGAAGTATTGCGAATGTATTGTGGAATGTACGAATTGGATGGAGCATTGTGTATGGTATTTGAATGAAGTATTGCGTATGGATTGAGTATTGCGTATGGTATTTGAACTAAGTATGTGGCATGGTAGTTGAATTGCGTATGCTGGTAGTGTAAGAATTGTGAACACCTTGTACGGTGGTAGTAGAATGTATTGTGGCAATTGGCTTGCCAAATGAGTAGAAACGGTAAGCGGTAGCCTTGAGCAACTTTGAGGGCAAAGTTTCTTAAGGGGGGTAGATTGAAATACCCCGTAATTAAAAACAGTGATTAATTAGGCTAATTATATTTTTAAAGGCTTAATTACACTAAAATAAATATGAGGGAACAAATCCCGAAGAAAACGGACCATTAAAATGGGTTAAAAGCATAAACGAGCCTTAAAGCGCGTTTTCCGAGGAAACCGGGAAAACGTGACTTTAAGCGGGTCAAATAGACTCGTAATAATATTGGTCAACTAAATAGTCACTAATAAATATTAGTGAAGCTTTAGAACCAATAAAATTAATTAAACGAGAAAATTCCGGAAACGGGTACCGGTTAGTGAAAACTGTAACAACCGGTAAGTTGTGGGGTAAGAGTACAAATAAACAAACTAAGTGTGTCCACTTTGCAAATAAAAATAAAAATGTGAGAGTGTGTGTGTAGGGGCCGGCCAGCACCCTCCCTCTCTCACTCTCTTTATTCCCCTTATTTGCTAAAGGACAAAAACTAATAAGTAAAAAGCAAAAATTAGACTCTCTCCTCACTCCCCTCTTCACTCACGTTTTGCACCCTCTATCTTCTCTCTTTTCTCTCTTCTTCTTCTACCTTGCGACACCAATGGAGAAAGGAAGAAACTCACACAACTCCCTCCTTCTCTCATCTTGTTAACCCACTAATCTTGCTCCAAAAATTACAAAATTAGTACCATTGTAATCCCCTTGCAGAGGAGAACACTTTCCTCCTTTCAAAAATCCAAAAGCTCCATTTTCGATTTTATGAGTGTTCACCATTTGAAGATTCAAGTCCACCATTAGAAGCACCTTCACCTCCTTATCATCTTGAGGTAAAAAGAAGTTCGAAAATCCATTGTTTCTAGCTCTCATTAGCATTTTAATAACTTGCAGTTTTTGAACTCTTGGCCTTCTTTGTTCCAGCCGATTTTGGCTCTTTTGTTGGGCTAGAAATCTTGTTCTTTCACTAGTCAAGAACTTCATCTACTCATTGGAAGGTAACACTCTTTTCTAAACCCTAAAACTTAAATTCTAGGGTTAGTATAAATGGATGCTAAATTGGTATTGTGTATTGGTACGGGTTGTAGCACTTGGTGTGTGAACCTCATTGAAACCGAGAACAAGGAGAAAGAAAGAGGAAAAGAAGAAGAGGAAAGGAAAGAAAGAAACTAGCAAGTCAAGGTAATGCTCTTACCTTGGGTTAGTGTGTATTGCATTGTAACAGTTTTTGAGTAAGTAAAATGATTAATGGATTGAGTAATGAGTAGTGGTAATGTAGTAATGTATTGGAGAAAAGAATGTAACAGTTTTTGAAGGTTTAAATGATGTTTAAAACTTGGAAAAAACCTTGGGTAGTGAATGTGTATGTGTGCAGGATTTTATTGTTGTGGTAGTAGTGTTGAAGTATTGTGCAACAGGTTATGAGAATGAGTACATGTGAGCTGACCTTAAGTGTGGAGAATGTTAAAAATATAGGGGAGACTATGGCAAATTTTGTGTAGAAAAGAGAGGACTTAAGTTGTTTAAGATGAGGAAGTATTTGGAGAGTCTAAGAGGAGTGGTTTTGTATTTTGAAACAGATTGGGAAAAGAGTAGGTTAAGGGAATGGAACTAGGATGTGAGTAATGAATTTGAGATGCCAAGAGTAGCATTAGTTGAGAGAGTAATGAAGGTTAGAAGTTTGAATGAAAATCTGTAGCAATGAAGAAAGAAAATTGGTATAAGTGCTGGAATGAAGGGAGGAAAATGGTGTAAGTGGATTGATGGATTTAGCAATGAGTTTGATGGATGAACGAAGGTGAATTAGAGGATTTAAATGGTGTTTAAACATGTAGGAAACATGTGGAAATGAGTAGGAAAAGATTGGGTGTGAATTGAGTAGAGTTTGGATTCAAAATAAGTAATTAAAATGAGTACTGGGCTGGACCGACCCTAGGACCGATCCTAGCAGGGTCGGTCGACCCGAAAATCAGTAATCCCAAAAGCTTCTGCATCCGACTAACCCAGAGGACCGACTCTGTCTGGGTCGGTCGAGTGGGAATCTGTGGTTGGAAATGTCTCTGCAGCCGACCGACCCAGGGGACCGACCCTGCCTGGGTCGGTCGAGAAGAAATTTTGAGTCGGATTCTTTCTGTAACCGACCGACCCAGTGGACCGACCCTGGCTGGGTCGGTCGGTCTGAAATTTTCTGTAATCGAGTCTCTGCACCCGACCGACCCAGGGGACCGACCCAGGGTGGGTCGGTCGGGTCAAACAAAAAAAATGTTTTAATTATATGACTATAGCAATCATATATACATATATATATATGCCTATATACCCGTATGCATATATATGTAGTAATACACCATTGATGGAGTAATAATGGTAAGGAAGTAAGTAATTTTGTAAGAAAACAAGTTTGTGAGGTAGTAAAGAAAAGAATGGTTTTATAACCAAGTATGAATGTAAAGAAGTAGTAAGTATACATTGAAAGTATTAATGAGGGAGTGAGTTAGATCAATAATAGATCATTGATCATACTACTTCATGTATGTATAGGAATCAAATAGTTGATCCCCAAAGGAACCGGTAGAACGTATTCGACGGTGAACGGTATGATTTCCTCATGCCCTGTATCCTAACTTGGTTACCCCGATTTGTGTGCTTATGTGATCACCAACAAGATAAATGCATGAATCGGAGTTATATTGCACTTATATGTGTTTGAACTATATTGTTCTTGTTTATGCTCTTGGACATTTAGTTTGTATAATTCATGAAATGAATGAATGGAAATGAAGTGTATGTGTGTAAGTATGAGCACTTGTGTATGTATGTATGTATGGAAGTAAGTATGGACTTCTACTAATTCCTAACAACCTAACTCCTAACATGAGTATTGAGTACAATGGAATGAGTAGAAGCCCGATATAGTTTCGGCCACGCGTGAGGATAAGGAACCACAAGAGGTTGGAACCGAATCCTGGCTATGATCTTTTCCTTGGACCAATTCCCTTTGTATGGGTAGCATCCTGGATTAGTGGGCCACCCTAAAGCCCGGTGGTGGGAAGTAGTATTCCCTGCCCGGAGGTCATACCGACTTAACTGGAAGTAAAGTATGTAAGAAGTATGTATTGTATTTGTATTGGTCTTGACTATTGTAAGTCATTGACCCGGAGTAAAAGTATTGAACACCCGATTAACCCGGGTGTGTAATAAGGCTAACAAGACCTTTGTATGTATTGGAGAATTGTATCTCCGTGATGCGGTGAGTATGGTAGGTATGAATGAATGACTTATATTGTATTCCTTGTATGTATCGTATGTATGTATGCTTGGTGAAATGGATGCAATGTATCGGATTGTATAAAGCATGTATGTATGTATGAATGAAACGAACCGCATGTACTCGACCAAATAGTTGGCGTACCCTCGCTAGTACGCGGGGTATGCGGTTATCATATGCAGCGTAAGCTGACCCCCTAGGGGGAATGTTTTTACTCCACAGGTACCCGCGAGGCGTGAAGGTAAAGTAGGGTCAAGATGTGATCCTTTTTGGAGTAGTAGTAGGATTGAAACGGTGTACTGAGTTGTACACGGCTAAAGCCTTTTTGTGTAGCCGGTGTACCATGTGGTACACCTTTTTGGGATACTGAATTCTTGATTGGATAGGAAGGAGTAGTTGTATAAACTCATCAGTTTGGGAAGGAGACCTGGAATATATTCGGTATACTCGGTAATCAAATGTAATTAAGTAATTGGTATTGTAAAGTAAGTAGTATGTATGTATTCATTCTAATCGTCAGACCGATACGGTAAGTAGTAGTAGCCTTGTTAACCTTGGATGGTTAACGGCATTGTATCACCCGTCGGGAGTAGGTAAGTATTCCGCTGCGAGTAAGGTAATTATGGGAAGGATTATAGGATAATGGAAGGATTAACGGTTGGGGTGTTACAGAAAATACTGACTTTTTAAATCATAATAAGCTTTCTACAGATTTACGGCTTAATTAACCTGTCTATTTGTCACGGATCTGATCAAAATAGATTTAGTAAAGCATTTTAATAAATTCATGAAATTTATTAAAAAGGCGAGAGAAAAGCTTTAATCGTAACAAACTGTATTTAATTAAACCAGTAAAACATAATTACATAATTAAACAGACTACAAATTAACCTTCACCCAGAGTATATCCTCTTTAGCCTGACATATTAACTGGTAATATGTTGGTCAGAGGTTGGGCAGAATAATAACGTAGTGGTTTTTGTGGATGAAAATGGAGTGATATGGTGATTTTGTGGAGGAAAATTGACATGGTTTTTGGGGTGGAATGAGATATGTATTAATGGAGGGTTATAGGTGTATTTATAGTGAAAATGGGGTAAAAAGGAAGGGTATGTCGGTGTGTGAAAAGATAAAATATAATTTATCTTTTCACACAATGTCGATCAGCCCTGTACGCTGTCAAATTTGACGTGTCCGAACCAGTGTCCGGACTAGGCTGGTTCGGACATGTCGACGCTGTGCGGAGCTTGCTCCACGTGTGTGCGTCCAAACCTACTTGTCCGGACGGTGGTCCGGACGGGAATTGTTTTGCCTCTAAAATCTTCGTTTGAGCTCCAATTTGATCCTCGTTTGTTGCGTTGCGAAGCTTGTGAAGAACTCTACATATTTACATGGCTTTTTCCTGCACTTAACATATAAAATTCATTAGTCCATAACAAAACATAAATCTAGGAAAAAACATATAGTAAGTGGAAAACATTACTTTAAAGTGTTGTAAAAAATAAGGTAATTAAACCCTAAAAGTCTATATGTTTCGCACGTATCAAACTTTGAAAGAAACATAGTTGCATAGGGATAGCAACTACCAAAACCAGGCTTCATTTTCACTGAAAACCCCCGGATGACTCGAGGGTTGTCGTACCAATAGCATTGCGCCTCCCACCCATACCATCATTGTCCCACTGGAACAAAACAACAACCATATCCCTGCTCCATTGTCAATCCTAAGATAACTCTGCATAACCACTATTCTGTCCAAAGGAATAGCTTTCAGGTATAGATTGAAATACCCCGAACTTAAATATGGTGATTAGAATATTTTAATATAGTATTTAAGGGCCTAATAGTGCCTAAGTAGTTTTTGGTAAAGAAAATAAATCCAAGAGAAATGAGAAAAACGCTTAGAATGCGGAAAACGCTAAAATGAGCGTTAAATAACCATAGGAGGTATGAGACCTCGGTTAGTGTATTATGTGGATTCCTAGGGCTTAATAAGACCAAATTAATATATGGGAACAGGTCCCGAAGAAAACGGATACAAATAATGTATTAAAACGCTAATAGAGCTTTAGCGCATGTCTTTCGAGAAAACCCGAAAACGTGATTTTAAGTGGTCAAACAAACCCGTAAAAATTATAAATCATTAAATAATAATAATTAAGCATTAATGGAAGCTTAATAACCATTAAAATTAAAGAAACGAGAAAATTCCAGAAAACGGGCCCGGTTAGTGAATAGTGCTAAACCGGGTAAATAAACGAGCGTTTTCTGTAAAAGACAAAAACGCTCCAGCTGGTACTAATATAGTGGGCCAGTTTAATTAGTAAGAAGCCCCACTCTCACACACACACAAATAAGCTAAAAAGCAAAAAGTAAACAAAAGAAAAAGAATAGGTACAAAAGTACCTTTATTTCTCTCTCTCCTCTCACTTCCCATTCCCCTCACGTACTGCTCCCTCTTCTCCCCTCCGATTCCTCTCTTCTCATTCCTCTGTACTGAAGTGATTTTGAAGCCCCATCCATGGCTTCCTCACCTTCTCTTGCTCACACAAGCTACATCCAAGCTCCAAATCCAAAAATAATTACATATTTGAACTCCCCTCTTCAAGCTCTACATTTCTATCTTTTCAAATCCGAAAATGAGCAACTTCATATCCATGGGTTTTGAGCATTTGGAGAATAAATGACACCATTTCAAAGCATGGAGTCTCCTCTTCCTGCTAAGGTAAAAAATTTCAAGAAAAATCAATTTTTCTTCACTCTTCATTCTTGACCGATTTTTCCTCTTAGTAACGCCTTGTTTTTCCTCATGAATTGAGCTTGATTTTAACTCCCCAATGGTGGAAGAACTCCCCTTGTATTCAAGGCTTGAAACCCCTCTTAAAAGCTCTAAGGTAAAACCCTAACTAATGGCATTTAAGCCCTTTCGTTGAATTAGAGTTATCCAACTGGTTAAGGAGTTTAATTGCATCTATTTTGTGTTCTTGAATGTTGGCTTGGGGTTTGGTAACCCCATTGCTCAACTTGACCGAGAATGAAGAAGAGGAGAGGTGGAGAACTTAAAAGAAGAATTGTGATCTCAAGGTAAGAAAAATCTATCTTAATGCACTATCTATATGTATTAGGGTAATGGGATGGGTAAATGAATCAATGAACCCAAAACATGTGAGAAAATTTGCTTGCTTGGTATTGGAGGAAGTTGTGAAATTGAATTGCAAAGTAAGGGCCAAAGTGCCATGTATTTATGTTAATGCATTGTATTGGGCTTGGAGAATTGTGTATATGCTTTGGAGGAATTTTGTATGAACCTTATGTGCTGGTAGGACCCTTATTGGGTGTGGCTAGCTTTAGGTTGAATTTGATGAGAGAATGTGTATTTGAGGATGTAAGGATTATAGGTGAACTATGGCAAAATTTTGGTAGGAAATTGTGCATTAATGGATGACTAGGTGAATGGGAGAACCAAGATGTGTATTGGAGTAAGTAGAGATGTTTAGTAGTTATGGAATGGTAGTTGTAGTATGAGGAATAAGAAGGTAACAATCTGTAGCAAAGAATATCGAAATGCATTGTGGAAACTAGGAAGAATTAGTGTGCAAGATTTGGTAAAAGAGAGTTGGACTTTGGTATAGGTAGTGTAGTTGATTGGAAAGGAATTGGAATGGTAAGATGAAGTTGGGACAAGATGCAAAATGCAAAGAGGAGTAAAGGAAATGCACAAGTGTGCTAACCGTAACAGAGAGGAAGAAAAATCTGTAGAAATGGAGCAAGTATTGGGTAAGGATTTGACTAATGTGTTGAGGAGGTTTGGGACTGGATTAAGACATGTTTTAGGATGCTTAAACATGTAGAAAACATGTGGAAAGATTAGGAAATGATTAGAGGTGAATTAAGGGTTGAAAACTGATGGAAAACTGTAAATTTTGACAGTTCCAGAGGTGGTCCGGGTTTGCAAATCGGTACGCAAACCCGGACCATAGCAAAAACACGGCAGAAGGCCATCCCAAGGGGTGGTCCGGGTTTGTAAACCTGGACCACACATAAAAGTAGGCAGAAACTTATTTCCGGGCTTGGTCCGGGTTTGTAAACCCGGACACAAACCCGGACCAGGCTAAAAATGTAACAGAAAGTGGTTTTAAGCCTCTGAATGATGGGGAAGTGATTGGGAATGATTTTAGAAGTTGTTAAGGCCTTGTTTGGTGATATTTCAAGGCCCTAAGAAGTGTAAACAAGTGTAGTAAGCGAGTGAGAAGTAAGAACATAATTTCACATAAGTAAAACTAAGTATACCGGGATAATGGGGTAAGTATGAGAGTAGTAATTATTGATGTATCGTATGAGCATAGCATTAATAACAATGTTTGAAACATTACCAGTGAAACAAGGTACAAGGGAACACATGGTTAAGCTAACTCCGGTGAAAGGTATGATTTTCTTATGCCCCGTATGCTAACCGAGTTACGTTGATTTGTGTGCTGTATGCCGGCTAATCAAGACTAAAGCATGAAAACAGTTTATTGCCTTTCATTGTATGTCTTGCTGTATGTTGTGTGAGCTAACCCCTCTTGATTGATTGTGTGGCTTCATTTAGTGTGTAGTGCGACTCATAGATGAGTCTTGTTGTGTAGTGACTCGTAGTAAGAGTCATGTCGTGAACTAATGGAACCGTAGCAACGCACTAAACTATCGAATCAATAAACGATAACACAACCCAATGAACTCACTAGAAAGTGAGAGAGAGCGTACGGGAGTAATAACCTCCCGATAACGGTAGGAGAAACGAAATGAATAATCCACAAACAAAAAGTAGTGGAAGTATATAAGTAACCTCTATTAGAGGAATTAATCATGGTGCAAGACATGAACCATGAGAGTAGAAGAATGATGAGGGATCTCCAAACCCCTTAGCGATTAGTCGACCCATTATGAGAGGACCCGACTGATGTAAGTATGCCCCGAACGAGAGAGTATTCGATATGTTGGGGAAACCCTTAAATCTGAGGATACTAGACGGTGGTAATTCCCTAAGCTAGCAGAGGTTATCGAGAGAGATACTTCTAGGCTAATCCTTGAGATTGTAATATACTCTGAGAGAAGAGTGTCGGGAATTTGAGTAGTCCGGTGAAAACGGACATTTGAGTATTTGAGGAGCTAAGCGTATAGCACTCGTATTGTAGGTCCGGTGGCGAGTCTTGTGTATGACTCCGCCCAGAGACCAAAGTAATGAGTAATGAGTATTGCGTATGTATGAGTAAAGTAATGAGTATTGAGTAAGAAGCGAGTATGAGTATGTAATGAGTACCGAGTATTGAGTACGTATGAGTAAGTATCGAGTATTGTGTATGTATGAGTAAGAATAGAGTATTGAGTAGCAAGTATACACAAGTATAGTAACGAGTACAGAGTAAGGATCGTGTACGAGTAAGGTACTCAACATGGAGTGATGAGTATACAAGAGTAAGGAGTGAGTATGAGTAGAGTAGCGAAGATCGAATATAGTACGAACAGAGTAATGAGTAACGCAATGAAAGAGTATTGAATAAATAACTAGTACGAACGGTTGACTATAGAATTGTCTTCCTTGGCAAGTATTGAACCTTGTATGTGTATGTAAGTATTGATGAATGTATTGTGTAGTAATAGTATGTATGTATGCATGTAAAATGAACTCCATGTATATCCGACCCAAAGTAGTCGGCGTACCGCTGTTAGCACGCGGTATATGCGAATTTCATATGCAGCGTAAGCTAACCCCCTAGGGGGACCGTTTTTACTGTGCAGGTACTCGAAGCTGACCACCGTTCGAGAGAGTAGGACGGGGACTGCTATGTAAGCATGGGTAGTTGTATGAAAGGGATTGTACTTGTAATGTATTGGGAAATTGGAAGTCCAAGCTGTATCGGTAATTTAAGGATTGTAGTATACTCGGTATAGTATTGTATTGGAGTTGTAATTGAATTGTGGTTGAGTATGCAAGGGAAAGTAATGTATTGTGTAGAGTACTCGGTATGTTCAATTCATCAGACCGGTAGTATGTAGTAGTGTAGCTAGCCTTGTTAGTCACGTGGGTGACTAGCGGCATTGTACACCCGCCGTTGAGTACGTATTATCCGCTGCGAAGGTAAGTAATTGTACAGTAATGACGGTATTAGCGGTAGGGGTGTTACAAAAAGTGGTATCAGAGCGAAGTATCGCTCTGATGGATGAAATACCGAGTTTAGGAAAATACCGAGTTAGGACTTAGAGACTTAGGGCTAAGGGTTGAGTGTTAGCGTGTGAGGTACGCTAGTTAGGAACTTCCGCGTGAACCGGAAACCTACAACAACCATACCCCGCCCTCCGCAACCCACGGTATTAAGTTGGGAGAATAACGCCAGAGAGATGGAAAGACCTCTCACACTCGGGTAACACCCGATCGGGCAGTTGGAAGTAAACCTTATTAGAAAAAGAGCCTGGCATACGGTAGAGCCCAAGAACTGGAAGTCCCGAAGACGGTTCCCATTGGATGACGATGACCGCACTTAATGGCGGAGAAGTAAAGATCCTAAACACAAGGATAAGGGAATCTATGGCACCATGGGGCGACATGCTTCGCGGTCGCGAGAACCAGGAGTGGCCAGTAAGAAGAGGAGCACAACCGCGCAATGAAGCGAGAAAGTTGGAGTAACAAGCCGAGACAAGAGAGTCTACGGACTGTACCCTTTGATAATACCAGCCACGGTATACAAATCGACTAAGGAATTAGTCGAGGTTGGATTAACACCAAATCTACACGCCAAGAGGCCGTAATAACCGAACGACAAAGTTCGGATAACAATGAAAGTATTATAGAACATACACCTATAGGACTACAACGTGGTTCCTAAGGATAAGCCAAGTCTCGTTAACCACAGTGAAGGTGTGAGACACCCGAACTGACGACAACCATGTAAAGTACACTGAGAAAACACTCAAGAGATTGATCACTAAGATCAAAAGATCAAAGGAAGATATAGTAAAACCACCAAATATGGATGGAAATGATACCGTAACCGGTATACGTTAACTGAAAAACAACCTACCCGCGCACTTGCCCGGTGCAAGTGCAGCAACTACAAGACGGTTGGAAGACTTTTAATAACCCGCAATACTTACTAAAGTACCGCTATGAGGAATGGAACAATATAGGATCTCCAATCCTAAGTATTTAAATAACGAAACCTTGAAAAGGCCTAACGGCCCGATCATTGTAATAAGAACATACCAGTCAGCTAGGAGCTGGACTTGGTCAAGACTTTCGACATGGCAATGCCATGAAGAATTACTTTTCACACCGAACCGTTATTTCAAAAACCAAAATTTCTTTCAAAAACCCTTCTTTTAAACCTTGGATTTTTAAAACCAAACCAACGGGATTACGGTGAGTATCATAGAGTGATACAAGAGGAGTTGACAATAGAATACTTCACCTAGGCGTGTGACGAACACTACGAGTGTACCCAAATACGGGATGTGGGACGACCGCACTCCGAAGGGGCTTGCGGGCCTGACAAATAGTTAGGTAAGTGGTAACGTGCCAAGATGGTACCCCACGTATGTATACATGTAGTGTACGAAACACGGGAAGTAGTCAACTCTGACCTACGGACCATAAGTAAATTCAACTAGGATAGTTGAATACCTCAAACGAGCAAAGGAAACTCAGATAAGCTTACAAGCTAAGGAGTCAAGAACTCACTCCAGGAGGACGACTAAGAGTTTAAAGTGCGAGAAGCACTAACAACTGAATAAAGACATTGGACATGTCTAGAATATATTGAAGTAGAGTGTGATAATTGGAAGGAATACCCAGTCTAAAACACTGTAAGGCAAATGCCTAACACTAACACATCGGTGTCCAAAGAACGGGATGGAATTCTCAGAACAACTACCACAAACACAAAGGGTGATCATACAAGGTACCGAGGAATACCATTCGTCACCGAAGGGAATATCAAACCCGTTATAACATAAGGGAAAACACCAATGGTCTACCCTAAGAATGGGAGACGCTATAACCCTCAACGGAGAACTTAGATCCGGAACCGCAAGGTGGGATAACAAACTGGACATATTCATAAATATCAACCAGATGCAATAGCATAATCAATAATACCCAGGAGCAATCCATAAAGGGTATCAAGTCAATACAGTCAAACAAAACGTTGTGATAAGAACACCACAATTGGAACGAACATTCGGTTAGAACACCGAAGGGATCCCACTTGACTGGGGATACCCCAAATTAATAGATGGTATCAATCAATACCAGGATACAAAAAGGGTCTCCAACGAACGGAAGCGTGATGCGACGATCTTATCATGGAGCCCAGTATCACCTCTAAGCCACTCTATGGCATATGGAGAAGTAACCACTATAGAACAGCCTATGATGAGCAGAGCTCTAGGCAACATGGCTAGTAGGCCATGAAACTAGTACCATACACAACCCAACGGTTGCAAAACCCATTGTAAACCACATGGAAAGTGGTCAAGGACGACACCAATAAAAGTTTAATGACCAACGAGCAAGGATACCCCTCTTAAATGTGAGACCGCGAGAGCGGTGAACACATGGATTCTAAAGAAGGGGATACCATCAATAAATATCTGATAGCACACCCCTTTCAGAACCACTAATGTAGTGAAGCTTGAGCATGCAATTACTGCCAAGCAATGTGAAATAAGCTTCAACAGCAACTGTCGACAACCAAGGAGTAACCGGTTATAAAACCAATGATGCTCAGGGAGCTCAGAAAAATAAAGGAATACCATATGCGGTATTTGCCAAATATATGGGGAACCATTGTATAAATGATACAAATGCATGAGCTGAAGCTAGCAACAGCGGAGGCCATGTAAACCAATACTGTAACTCAGTAAGAACACGGTGCGCAACATTCGACCAGTTTAGGTGAATAATCACCCAATACCATGGAGTAGTTAATACAAGATGGTAGACAGACCGGGCAACAAGCCAGAAGTCTGCACCAAATGATGAAGCACCACCTGAAAGAGTAACGATCAGTCCTATTGCGATCTCATAAGAGAGTTACTGCCAAGGGTTCACGCCTCTGCACTCTGTAGGACTGAGTGTTTTGGTATTGCACTTGTGTAGTTAATGATCTAGTGGGAAAGCTAGGAATATGGAAAATGTAAGTAGTAGTAAATTCTTCCTTTCACCAGTGAACATGGCATAAGCCAGCTAAGCAAAAGCTTAGAAACAAACCGTGCGGCCTAAGGCCAAAGAAGCACGAAGAGTGTGAAACACACCAACAATCACAAGATGTGAATTCCATTGGAATAAAAGTGAAAGGAGACTTAAGAAAGTCACAAGGACCGACACATTGAAAATGCAAGGTCATACAAGTAAAGAACACTTGTACCGAACCAGAGAAACTGGTATAATTCAGAAGCTGCTAACAATAGAGGAAGCACTACAACCAAGTAGTGACTTAACCTCAACCGACAATAAGTCAGAGGAACCAAGTGAAAGATCACTACAAACACAACAATATGTATATAGATTGCCAGAGAGCTGGTTACAAATCTAAAACTCATCGAGTTCGAGCATGGTAAAAGAATACCACGTTTGATGGAATAAACCTTACTCCCACAATAAGAGGGATAAAAAGGTGATGTGTAACACGTTAAGGATAACAATAAGGGCGAATAACCCAAGTTATCAGGGTCGCGCAGCGGAAGCTAGTGGGCCCAGAATTCTAAGTGAAATACACCTAGAACCGAACCCGGTTAAGAGTTAAATAACTCCGATGAAAATTCTTGATGCAGGGACTAACCGGTAATACCGTTAAGACCCATTGATCAAGGAACATTGTATAATAGACAACATGGAAGCTGAACCACTCCATGACGGCTGAATGCCTTCGACCAATGTCCAATGTTGACACATGGTAGATTACGTGGGCGTAATCCCTTTTAAGGGGGGTAGAGCGAAAACCGCAAAATGTATGTTTTACGTGACAAGGGTGTAAACTACAATGCGCATAATGCAAAAGAATTTGTTTTGATGGTTGATACTTATGTTACGTAAACATTTGTATTCACTCATCGTGTAATTGTAGTTATTTGAGAAATAAGAATAAGAAAGGAGTAGAGAAACTCCAGGGGAATGAGGACCCCGATCGGTAGTAGTATGAGGAATGAGTATGTATGGGAGACTTGAGGAGTAAAAATCGGTATGGAACCGATGTATGTAATGAGTATGAATCGGTATGCAACCGATGTATTTGATGAGTATAAATTGGTGTATAGCAAATTAATGGGATATTATACCCACGAATTTCCTAAGTATAGTAGTTGGAGAAGATGTAGTAATAATTGATGAAATGATTAGTAAGTAAGTAAGTGAATCATATGAATTGGAAAATGTATGTGTATGATTATGAGTAGCAAGATTAATAAGATAGAAAACGAAATAATGTTTGACGAGCTGTTTGTATTGAGGTGGGAAGTGGAACTTGATTTGCTAGCGATCAAGGGAAGCCGAACACAAATTGGAGTGGAAGGATAATTCAACACCAATGCTGATCATGTTGGGGTTGAAGGACTCTGGAAGCTCCCTTAAGTGGTCACAGTAATAACACTAATATTAGGTATAATCATCATAAATGGAATTTGGGAGATGTATGCAAGTTTTCAAAATGAATTTCCAAAACTAATTTGGTACAATGTTTTCTTCAAACTTGAGAATGAGGATCGGTTTTGAAACCGCTCCCACGGGCGCTAGTGGATCTTCCATGCCTAGGCACGGGTATCCGGTCGAAACCATAGGAGGTGAAGCTAGTTATGAGTATGTGGAAGTGTAGAGTAGTTTGAAACCACTACACCGTTCGTGCGGTGACAGTGTGTGTTTTGTATTTTTCCAAAGGCACTGGGGCAGCGTAGTCCCAAGTAAGTATGAGTAAAGTATGAGTAAGTAAGTATGAGTAAGTGCCTGAGGATCTCTATATGTGCAAATGAATTTGATCAGAACCAAAGGACCGTAGAGCCAGAAAGTGTAAGTGCTCAAGTCATGACGGCCGTGAACCAGAAAGCGTAAGTGTTCAAACGTGACCGGTACCTGAGGGATCACTCGCCATTGGGGGAGGATCGTACCTAATTGTCTGCGGATGGACCCCCTTGGAGAGAAGTAAAACGGATATTTTTTATTGCTATGCATGCAGTGACATGCTGTTTGGGATGCGTAGTATGCATCATGTCAGACATTTGGAGTTTGACAAGTTATATGTAGAGGTCATAACCTTAGCATAGAGTATATGTACGAGTAACAGTATTAGATTCACCAACTTTGAGGGCAAAGTTCTTTAAGGGGGGTAGATTGAAATACTCCGAACTTAAATATGGTGATTAGAATATTTTAATATAGTATTTAAGGGCCTAATAGTTCCTAAGTAGTTTTTGGTAAAGAAAATAAATCCAAGAGAAATGAGAAAAACGCTTAGAAAGCGGAAAACGCTAAAATGAGCGTTAAATAACCATAGGAGGTATGAGACCTCGGTTAGTGTATTATGTGGATTCCTAGGGCTTAATAAGACCAAATTAATATATGGTAACAGGTCCCGAAGAAAACGGATCCAAATAATGTATTAAAACGATAATAGAGCTTTAGCGCACGTCTTTCGAGAAAACCTGAAAACGTGATTTTAAGTGGTCAAACGAACCCGTAAAAATTATAAATCATTAAATAATAATAATTAAGCATTAATGGAAGCTTAATAACCATTAAAATTAAAGAAACGAGAAAATTCCAGAAAACGGGCCCGGTTAGTGAATAGTGCAAAACCGGGTAAATAAACGAGCGTTTTCTGTAAAAGACGAAAAACGCTCCAGCTGGTACTAATATAGTGGGCCAGTTTAATTAGTAATCAGCCCCACTCTCTCACACACAAATAAGCTAAAAAGCAAAAAGTAAACAAAAGAAAAAGAATAGGTATAAAAGTACATTTATTTCTCTCTCTCCTCTCACTTCCCATTCCCCTCACATACTGCTCCCTCTTCTCCCCCCCGATTCCTCTCTTCTCCTTCCTCTGTACTGAAGTGATTTTGAAGCACCATCCATGGCTTCCTCACCTTCTCTTGCTCACACAAGCTACATCCAAGCTCCAAATCCAAAAATAATTACATATTTGAACTCCCCTCTTTAGGCTCTACATTTCTATCTTTTCAAAATCCGAAAATGAGCAACTTCATCTCCATGGGTTTTGAGCATTTGGAGAATAAATGACACCATTTCGAAGCATGGAGTCTCCTCTTCCTCCTAAAGTAAAAAGTTTCAAGAAAAATCAATTTTTCTTCACTCTTCATTCTTGACCGATTTTGCCTCTTAGTAACGCCTTGTTTTTCCTCATGAATTGAGCTTGATTTCAACTCCCCAATGGTGGAAGAACTCCCCCTTGTATTCAAGGCTTGAAACCCCTCTTAAAAGCTCTAAGGTAAAACCCTAACTAATGGCATTTAAGCCCTTTCGTTGAATTAGAGTTATCCAACTGGTTAAGGAGTTTAATTGCATCTATTTTGTGTTCTTGAATGTTGGCTTGGGGTTTGGTAACCCCATTGCTCAACTTGACCGAGAATGAAGAAGAGGAGAGGTGGAGAACTTAAAAGAAGAATTGTGATCTCAAGGTAAGAAAAACCTATCTTAATGCACTATCTATATGTATTAGGGTAATGGGATGGGTAAATGAATCAATGAACCCAAAACATGTGAGAAAATTTGCTTGCTTGGTATTGGAGGAAGTTGTGAAATTGAATTGCAAAGTAAGGGCCAAAGTGCCATGTATTTATGTTAATGCATTGTATTGGGCTTGGAGAATTGTGTATATGCTTTGGAGGAATTTTGTATGAACCTTATGTGCTGGTAGGACCCTTTGGGTGTGGCTAGCTTTAGGTTGAATTTGATGAGAGAATGTGTATTTGAGGATGTAAGGATTATAGGTGAACTATGGCAAAATTTTGGTAGGAAATTGTGCATTAATGGATGACTAGGTGAATGGGAGAACCAAGATGTGTATTGGAGTAAGTAGAGATGTTTAGTAGTTATGGAATGGTAGTTGTAGTATGAGGAATAAGAAGGTAACAATCTGTAGCAAAGAATATCGAAATGCATTGTGGAAACTAGGAAGAATTAGTGTGCAAGATTTGGTAAAAGAGAGTTGGACTTTGGTATAGGTAGTGTAGTTGATTGGAAAGGAATTGGAATGGTAAGATGAAGTTGGGACAAGATGCAAAATGCAAAGAGGAGTAAAGGAAATGCACAAGTGTGCTAACTGTAACAGAGAGGAAGAAAAATCTGTAGAAATGGAGCAAGTATTGGGTAAGGATTTGACTAATGTGTTGAGGAGGTTTGGGACTGGATTAAGACATGTTTTAGGATGCTTAAACATGTAGAAAACATGTGGAAAGATTAGGAAATGATTAGAGGTGAATTAGGGGTTGAAAACTGATGGAAAACTGTAAATTTTGACAGTTCCAGAGGTGGTCCGGGTTTGCAAATCGGTACGCAAACCCGGACCATAGCAAAAACACGGCAGAAGGCCATCCCAGGGGGTGGTCCGGGTTTGTAAACCCGGACACAAACCCGGACCACACATAAAAGTAGGCAGAAACTTATTTCCGGACTTGGTCCGGGTTTGTAAACCCGGACACAAACCCGGACCAGGCTAAAAATGTAACAGAAAGTGGTTTTAAGCCTCTGAATGATGGGGAAGTGATTGGGAATGATTTTAGAAGTTGTTAAGGCCTTGTTTGGTGATATTTCAAGGCCCTAAGAAGTGTAAACAAGTGTAGTAAGCGAGTGAGAAGTAAGAACATAATTTCACATAAGTAAAACTAAGTATACCGGGACAACGGGGTAAGTACGGGAGTAGTAATTATTGATGTATCGTATGAGCATAGCATTAATAACAATGTTTGAAACATTACCAGTGAAACAAGGTACAAGGGAACACATGGTTAAGCTAACACCGGTGAAAGGTATGATTTTCGCATGCCCCGTATGCTAACCGAGTTACGTTGATTTGTGTGCTGTATGCCGGCTAATCAAGACTAAAGCATGAAAACAGTTTATTGCTTTTCATTGTATGTCTTGCTGTATGTTGTGTGAGCTAACCCCTCTTGATTGATTGTGTGGCTTCATTTAGTGCGTAGTGCGACTCATAGATGAGTCTTGTTGTGTAGTGACTCGTAGTAAGAGTCATGTCGTGAACTAATGGAACCGTAGCAACACACTAAACTATCGAATCAATAAACGATAACACAACCCAATGAACTCACTAGAAAGTGAGAGAGAGCGTACGGGAGTAATAACCTCCCGATAACGGTAGGAGAAACGAAATGAATAATCCACAAACAAAAAGTAGTGGAAGTATATAAGTAACCTCTATTAGAGGAATTAATCTTGGTGCAAGACATGAACCATGAGAGTAGTAAAGAATGATGAGGGATCTCCAAACCCCTTAGCGATTAGTCGACCCATTATGAGAGGACCCGACTGATGTAAGTATGCCCCGAACGAGAGAGTATTCGATATGTTGGGGAAACCCTTAAATCTGAGGATACTAGACGGTGGTAATTCCCTAAGCTAGCAGAGGTTATCGAGAGAGATACTTCTAGGCTAATCCTTGAGATTGTAATATACTCTGACAGAAGAGTGTCAGGAATTTGAGTAGTCCGGTGAAAACGGACATTTGAGTATTTGAGGAGCTAAGCGTATAGCACTCGTATTGTAGGTCCGGTGGCGAGTCTTGTGTATGACTCCGCCCAGAGACCAAAGTAATGAGTAACGAGTATTGCGTATGTATGAGTAAAGTAATGAGTATTGAGTAAGAAGCGAGTATGAGTATGTAATGAGTACCGAGTGTTGAGTACGTATGAGTAAGTATCGATTATTGTGTATGTATGAGTAAGAATGGAGTATTGAGTAGCAAGTATACACAAGTATAGTAACGAGTACAGAGTAAGGATCGTGTACGAGTAAGGTACTGAACATGGAGTGATGAGTATACAAGAGTAAGGAGTGAGTATGAGTAGAGTAGCGAAGATTGAATACAGTACAAACAGAGTAATGAGTAACGCAACGAAAGAGTATTGACTATAAATAACTAGTACGAACGGTTGACTATAGAATTGTCTTCCTTGGCACGTATTGACCTTGTATGTGTATGTAAGTATTGATGAATATTGTGTGTAGTAATAAGTATGTGTGTATGCATGTAAAATGAACTCCATGTATATCCGACCAAAGTAGTCGGCGTACCGCGGTTAGCACGCGGTATATATAATGCGAATTTCATATGCAGCGTAAGCTGACCCCCTAGGGGAACCGTTTTTAGTGCAGGTGTCTCTACTCGAAGCTGACCACCGTTCGAGAGATAGGACAGGGACTGCTATGTAAGCATGGGTAGTTGTATGAAAGGGATTGTACTTGTAATGTATTGGGAATTGGAATCCAGGCAGCTGTATCGGTTAATTTAAGGATTGTAGTATACTCGGTATAGTATTGTATTGGAGTTGTATTGAATTGTGGGAGTATGCAAGGGAAAGTAATGTATTGTGTAGAGTACTCGGTATGTTCAATTCATCAGACCGGTAGTATGTAGTAGTGTAGCTAGCCTTGTTAGTCACGTGGGTGACTAGTGGCATTGTACACCCGCCGTTGAGTACGTATTATCCGCTGCGAAGGTAAGTAATTGTACAGTAATGATGGTATTAGCGGTAGGGGTGTTACATAGATTGAATGGAAAATTCACATTTCGAAACCTTGTTTCCCCTTCAAAAACACTGATTCATCCCACCAAACCTCAAGTAGTTGCTCCCTTGAAATCCCACTCCGCTACACTCGTATGCTTGTTGAATTTGTACAATCACCCGTAACTTCCGTTTTACCTTCATTTGAAGCCTATAAATGTATATTTACTTAAGGTTTTTGATGTGGCAAAGGTGTCAGTCTAGATCTCACCGTGTTTTTCTCAACAACTATCGCACATGTCTCAATAAAAAAATCTTAACAGATTTCTTGTACCTGCCGTATAAGCTTGAGGAGGAATTTTATATATAAGTATATCAACTTTGTGTGAGATCTTTTAGTACTATCTGAGGCAATATTAGATCTATTATTTTGTAACTTATATTTATTTTGGATAAAGATTTGCTGTATTTATTTTGGAGTTGGTTAGACAATTCATTATTATAAATGTATAGAGAAAACATAGAAAAGGTAAGCCATTTTACCGCAAAAAGAAGAGAGCTTTTGAGAGAGAATTTTTGGTGTAGTCTAGTGTTAGACGTGTGTGTGATTGTTCAAAGTTGTTTGAACAGATCAGGTGAGAAGTTTACTAGTTATCAATAAAGATGGATAACAAAGTTTTTCTTCTAAACACTTCATGTCTTATATCTCTAATTTGTGAGTCTAATAACAATTCCTATAATTTTTCACCTCACGAACCTTCAATTGGTATCAGAGCATGGTTTACCTATTCAAAGAAGTTAACACTTCTATGTAGATTAATAAAATGAGTTTGTACCATGTGAAAGAACCAAGGTTTACGAAGCTCAACTACTCTAAGTGGTGCGAGCAGATGGAAGATCAATAGATGTTCGCTGATTACAAGGTTTGGAAGGTAGTCGTGCAAGGTAACTACAAACCCACTATTTTAGTTGATGGTGTAAACAGGATAAAACTGAAGAATAGTGGGATAAGGCTGATGATAAGCTTATGAGTAAGAACAAACAAGCTCTATGTATCCTCGTTTAATCTCTATCAGATGAGGATCAAGGTTGAGTCTTGGGTATAAGAACAGCTAAAGGGGTGTGGGATTTTTCAAATATTGCCTATCAAGGAACTAAATCAATTTGAAATGATAAGGATAAACAGTTCAAACAAGAGTTTAACAACTTCAAGATTTCCGACAGAGAGAGTCAGGCACTGCCTATAAAAAGATTCAATCAGGTACTCATGGAACTTGAGACGTTGGGTGTTTCACTCTTCAAAGAATTTGTAAATGAAAGATTCCTTGATTTGTTTACCAAAGATTGGCTCAATTATACTTCACTCTTAGAAAATATAAAGGAGTTGTCTACTATGTCCTTTGAAGAGTCGTTTTCAGATCTGGTGGTGCATTAGAGTAAATGAAGTAACAAGATCAGAAAGATGTTACTATTGTGCACAAAGATTTGCACAAAAAGCAAAGAAACTAGTTGAAACATCTGACTAGGATTGGTTGATGACTTGGAGAATGAAATGACTAAGCTAGCACAAGGGCGGAAGCGTATTCTTAGTAGGAAACATGGAGGTTACCAAGGTGGAAATTTGAGGCGTGAGTATGATACCACCAAGCTCGAATGCTTTCGATGTCACAAAACATGACTCTTAATAAAGGATTGCCCATTACCGTCAAAACTGCCACAACATCATGAACGATAGTCACATGGCAGTAGCCATGTGGGGTGAGGATGATGCTGAGCCAGATGTCACGGAAAGTAATGAAGCCCATTTTTGTATGACGACAATACAACGATCTCATACTGATGCTACAAAGTTTGATTAGTCTATGTGTTTGATTGAAATACCCCTAACTAATAAAACATTGATTAAACATCTAATAAATTAATTAAGGACTAAACATGCCTTAAAAATAAATTAAACACAACAATGTTTAACAGAAAACAAGAATTGCACCCTTTGACCTTTTAAGGTGATTATATGCCCAAACGAACTCCGTTGGACCTAAAATTTTGTCCTGAGCCTTATAACTCATAAAGTAACACATTAAAATCGTTTCCAAGGGAAACCAAGTTCAGAAACTCACTAGAACAAAAAATGTGCGCTAAGCTTTCTTAAAGCACATTTTTGTGAGATTGTCTCCAAGACGAGTTTGGTTTGATTTTAGGGTCTTGAGTACCCTTAAATATACTAATGTGACATAATTTACCACATTAAACTTCCTAATTCTAAGTTTTTCAAAAAAATCAGAAATATATGCATTGGTTTGTGAATAGTAACCAAATAGTGCAAAATAACACTTAAATCTCTTAATCATGTCTATGGTCAATATGTACCCCTTGACCTTGGCTACTATTTCCGCCAGTTTAAGGCTCATAACAGAGCATGTAGCCGTCCCCAATTGCAACTAATTATGACTCATCACTTCTACTTTATTAAAGCAAAGTAAGTACACTTATAACATTTTAAATTAAACAAGCTTATCCAACCTCTTTATCTGATCATTGCCGCCTGCTTATGGCTTGCTTCAGCCTTATGAAAGCTCCAAAAATATCTAAAGAGACTTATCCTGACTTGTTGACCAAACCTAGTGACTCACCTCTTATAACCAGTTTTATTTTTCCTTTCTCCATCACCTTTCTTCCTTCATCAGCCGTAAACAACCAAACCCTCCCTTTGCTGTGTCCAAACCGTGAGCTACCACCCAGCTTCCTTGTCTAAGATCTCAAGCTTTAGGTAAGCTCCCATGGCAAACTTATGTTCATTCTTCTCCTCTCTTCTTCCTCTCTTCAATGAGCTTATTTATTCTGATTTTGCTCCAGCAAACTAGGCTGTGTTGGTGTGTAAACTGAAGAGGGTTTTCAGCTGGAGTTAAGGGAAGAAAGGGAGCTGGTTCTAACAAGTTCTGAAGGTAATAAACAAGCACAAAACTAGCCTAGATCTTCTTCTCTATTTCAGGTTTTCTTTCTAGTTTTTCCCCAGCTCATCCTTAGTTTTCTTCATGCAAAAATCAGTGGGAAATGACCAAGCTTTGAGAAGTAACAAGGTCCACAGAAGGAGCTCCATTTCCACCATTTTCGGTAAGGAAAACTTACCTTATTTCCCCTTGATCTACCGGTTATATATATGCTGGTATAGGTGGTAGTTAACACCTTGTTTTTGCTTGGTAAAAACAGGCGTGAATAGCCATAAGAAACAGCTCCATAGCAAGGTAAATGCCTTGCCTTTTCCTAGCTTAAACCAGCCCTTAATGACCTTGCTCTACATGGCTAAGACATGTCCTTGTTCTTGCATGAAATGCTGCTGGAAAATCTCTTGGAAACAACCTGCACAACCGTAAAAACAAGTCCAAAAATAAATACTAGCAAAGTGAGAATTCTTACTCTAATGATGTATATATTAAGCTTATGTCATTAACACATCAAAAAACAAATTAAATCTTGTGTATTAATTAGGCTGAAACCCTAAGGGAGTGTTTGGTGAGCTTGGTGGCTTGAAAATCATAAGCTAGGTGAGAAAACCTTACCTTATACTATAATATAGTTTTTATGACATTTTGTTACATTAATGTAGCAACCGTGGGAGTTATGGGAATTATAAGACTTAATTATGTATTAAAATATTTAATAACATTTTTGGTTGGTTAGCTTGGTGTATTAATGACCTATAAGGTCAAGGAAATAAATTAGGGGTTAAAAACATAATTTATAAAAATATGGGGGCAAGGGTAATATAAGCCGTAACATTATAATGTCATTTGAGACATTTATGTGTAATTTTATTCTATGCTAATTATTGTAATAAGGCCATGTATTTTTAGGCCATTTAATTTATGTAGATTAAGTCTAAAATGAATTTAATATGGTAATAAACATTACCGAAATATTTATGGGGTTTTTCTGTAATTAAAATGATTTTAGGGGCTAACTATAAGTAATAACCGAAATTTAGACATTAAAACCTTATTTTATGAATTATATAAAATTTAATAAAGTTTTGAGACAAAAAATGCAATTTCTAAAAATTTAAGGGGTCAAACCGTAATTATACAAACTTCTGGTCAAACTGAAAGTCATTAGGTCAATATAGACCATGTTAGGAGGTTGACCAAATTTAATGTCATAAATAATTAATTTATGAACTTATAGTAACATTATAGATTAAATGTTGAATTTATAAAACTTTAGGGGTATAGAATGTAATTACCGAAAAGTTGAGGTATAGATTGATTAATATAATAATTTATATCCTAAGTGTAAATTTTGGGAATTTTTAGAATTATATAAAAGGTTATATTGATAAAAGTGTATAATATATAGTTTTGTGACATATGAAAGTATATAATATAAAATGGGGTCAATATGTAAATAAAGGAAAAGATTTGGGGCAGAAAAGGATTTCAAAACATAAGGGGGTTGTGGCGGAAATATAAACAAGAAACTATAGGTTATATGAATAATAAATATTAAAACCATATAATATAACCTATATATGTAACTTATGATAATATATGTGGCTATTGTGTAAATAAAGAAAATAATGTTGCTAGAAAAAGATATACCAAACAGACCATGGTCTGTTCGGTAATATGAGGAAAATAACATATAAAAACCATATGTTATAATTATTATAATGTTAGGATGGTATAATATATGTTATGTAAAAATATTATGAGATTTGTGGTGAAAGTGTAAATATGTAAAGCTAAGGGTTAAAAAAAAAAAGAACCTAGGGTCTTTTATGGGTTTTGGAATTCTCAAAACTATATAATATACATACTATATGATTTAAATGTTATAGTATATGAGGAATATGGTATGTTATAAAATAAGTGGTGAAATTGCAATAATTAGAAAGTGTGGGATTTGAAAGGAAATGAGATATAATATACATGCCTTTTCGGCAATTATAAGAAATATTAAAACCTTAGGTTATATCTTGTTACAAAGTTTAGATGTTATAAAATAAGGTATTTATAACATGGTATAAGTTATGTGGTTAACATGGTAATTAATGAAAACTATAAGAATAAAGAAGTACAAGAGTATTATATGTATATGTTATTTTCGGTACATATATATATAGTTACTAAAACTATATGTTATAAGTTAATGGCATATAAAATATCATACTATATAATATTATGATATGAGTGTACCACTTTATAATATTATGTGGTCAAAGTATAGTTTATAAAACTATACATGCTGTAGCGCATGCATGTATATTATTAAAATGAGATATAAACTATAGTATACAATGACATAAAATACTATGGATAATATATAATTTTTGGAATGGTTAAGTAAACCTTGAATGAGGAATAACATGTACATAATATAAAGTTTCATATTTCATTAAGAAATCAATGTATATATACATATATATATACCGGCGCAAATAACATTCATATATATATATTAAGGTTTACAAACCATACAATAGTAATAATGAATGTTCACTTATTAGTATAAATATATACTATAAAGTCATAAGGTTTTAAATAATACAACTTGTTACATAATGGAGAAGTTGTATAATATAGGCATATTAAAGAATAGTAATAACATGCAATATAAATTAACGTTGCATGGAATGCATGCAACCATAGGTTTAAAGTATAACCATGCATGCAACTATAGGTTATAACACATACCTATGCAGCGATGAAACAGTTGAATTAAATATACGAGAACGAACGAACTTATATAAAAGCGTAACACTTATTAAACACTACGGGTTGGAAAATATAAATTGCTACGTTTGAAAACGTTAACTACGACGTTCTTATAAACCGACTCCTTCGCTAAACTGAATATTAATACATACTACGAGTAAGGAGTTTTTAAGGATAACGATACCTTAACTAATAGCAGTTGAAATCCAGGGATGTAATACCGGGGTTACTGACGCTATTCGGAAATACCGAGTCACTTTGTCATGTGGATTGACACTTAGCGTTCTTCGTATTTTTAGATCGCCTTTCAGATGTGCGCGCTCGACAAGCTTAGTGGTCTACACTGCGCATCCTTGGTCTAAGGTGTACGGTATGTAAAGGGGTTTGATCCGGGTTGTCCTGAGGAATTCCTCGGGCTCGGATTTGGTTGATATATAACTTGTGTGGTATGTCTGTGGATACATGTTTGTGATTATGTGTGTTACTGCATTATTTAATTATGTGCGAGCGTCCTACGGGACTAACACTACGTCGACTATAGATCGACTTATATAAACATACATATGCGTTTAATGTGATGACACGATGGTTACTTAATATAATACCCTAGTATTATAATTAAGTATATAATAACCTAAGTAAAACACTTAGGTACGAGATACGACAATGTCGGTCTCTAGAGCATGGATCTCGAACATGAATATGACCTAGATTACTTCTAGGCATGCGTAAGACCCATTGGGCAGCTAATTAATAAAATGTATTCTCCATAAAACTAAGAGTTTATCTTAATCCTATAAGAGAATTGGTATAAGATGAGGGGAGGAATCCCGGTAGTTTACGAACTACCTGGTTGCGTATTTGTGATCACTAAGGGGTACCCGATCGGGTTATGCTCTAGGAAATTTCCCAACGAGCCCTAATTGGATCGTGGGTCAGATGGTACCTGCTGTTGGTACACGGCTACGGCCTTTATATGGACGCCTTACGAGGCAAAGTGAACAACCAGGGGCCTCCGGACCTCTTACAACATGAGCACCTTTGTGTGTACGGGAGGACTACTGTCCATTGGTAAGGTTGATACGGGTTGTCCCAACATAACGCCCAACTGGTAATTAATTAAACATGGTTTGGATGGATAGGTCCTTGAAGGCCAAATAATATTAATGATGCAACCCGTTCGCTAAGGCGATTATACACAATACTGTAATTATTCGATACGTTCGTTTATACAACTGATGTCTGTGATATGTAATGACTGTTTGGATTGGATGGATGGTTATGTATTTATGCATGATTTTTACAGTATTAATTATATCTGTAAATTGGTAAAGCATGAAACCAATCTAATATCAAGATGGTTAAAATGACTAAGTGACCAATCGGGTCCAGGCCCGGCATACTCAGCGTTTATCACTGAGCCTTTATGGCATTGTGCAGGTTGTTGATCATCGTCGAAGCCGAAGTGCGGGACCCGGGTAGTAGGGGTTTTACTTTAATTATCGCACATGGAATTTATTTGTATAACAATATCAGTCTGTGGATGTATGATGGTTTTGTTGTATATGTTCGGGATTGGGTAGATGCTCACTTGTCGACGGTTTTGGTTTATGGACATAGTATGGTGTATAGGATTTATCTCGTTGTCACAACGGTTTGGTAGTGTTGTTTATTTGTTGTTGGTTTTAGTTTCTGCTTCGTTACTCGCATGGGCGAGTAATGGCAGGTGACACCCGAGTGAGAGTTAATGTTGTTTGTTCTTCCACTGTAAGATGTTTTTAATTATGCTTCGTGAGAGATTATTACGTGTTTATTGAGAGGGGTGTTACAAAAGTGGTATCAGAGCGGTACCGCTCTGATGACGAGATACTAGGTTAAGACAGTGAGCTTAGGACATGGGAAATTACGGGAAACATTTGTGAGGTACGATACGACTCGTCTTAAACGAAAATATCTTTAGTAACGCAAATTACGTGATATATTAGCCTTAAAGACAACTCAATATCCACTGGTGGTGTACGGTATATTTACCGAGTAATAATACGACATTCTGTACTACAGATGTCAGGGGGAACTCGAGGCCGTGGTGCCGGTAGAGGTGGAGGCGGTGACCCGCGATCCAGGAGTTGCAGAGACGATTGCTGCCGTTCTTGCACAGTTCGGTACTCAAATTAGAGGAGAACCAGCCCACCCGCCACAACCCAGGGAGACGAACTGGCTGAAGTCAGTTTCCGAGACCCGACCACCTACTTATTCAGGGGAGCCAGACCCCGTAGCCTTAGAGTTTTATAGTGGAGCACGAGAAGGCCTTCGAACCTTTGCAAGTACCTGCCGACAAGAGGTCGTCATTGCTGCTTTCAATCTGAAGGATGCAGCCAGCACTTGGTGGAGGTTGGTCAAGGACCACCTGGCTACGCCCGACATTACGTGGCTGCCTTCGTTGAGCTGCTGAGGGGGAAGTACTACCTGACACATCTCAAGCAGAAGAAGCGCCGAGAGTTCGAGACACTTTCCAGGGTGGTCTGACCGTGGATGAGTACTACGCTCGGTTCATCGGTCTGCTGGACTTCATCCCTGGAGTTGACTACTCAGAGATCGGAAGGTCGAGAAGTTCCGGTGTGAGCCTCGATTTAAACCCTATCCTATGTATTAAGGCTGATTAGGATCTACCGGGTTTTAGTCCACTTATAACCAAGATTAATAACTATGTCATATAACAATAATATTCAAAACCTAAAGCTAGCTCACTGGAACCTATTATGAGTCGCCACCTAATTTTAACCTAGGGTAAATTAGAAAGGTAGAGTTCGGGTTCGGGCTTCTTATTCGACTTATTTAGGGTTCAATTACTTTCATTACCCTTCTTAGGTCCGTTTTTGCCTCTACTTGCTTATTTACGGCTTACTACAAAGTCTTTTTAACCTAAGTACGCGCTTCTGTTTTTTTTTAACGTTTTTTGACAAAAATTAAAGTGAAATTAAAAGCAACCTAAACTAGGTTTCGGAGGCAGAATTAGGTCAAATTTTGATTTCGTCCGTAGCCACGGACGTAAGTCCAGACAGGACCCCAGTTGAATTAAATGATTTTGAAAATAGAACTAAAATAAAAACGCAAACTTGAAAGGTCCGGGGCCACGGACAGGGTGTCCGTGGGCCCGGACATGTATTGACAGAAACCCTAAAATTTGAAAAATTGAAAAAATGAAATACCGCCACGGTCCGTGGTGTCCGTGTCCCGGACAATGAGTCCGAGGTCACGGACAACCCACGGACACTGGGTTTTTGTTTGGTTCCCGACGGTTTTTGAGCTCAAAATTTATGGGTGTGTAGCCTTCGAATTCAAGATGATTCTTCACGTCAGGATCCTTCGGAGGCTCCGATGATGCTGGTTCCGGATTGAGTTCGACCCCAGCCTCTGGTTGTTGATAGTTGATGGTGTTCTTCATGCTTTGGAGGTGGTTTGGTCGATGTTTGATGACTTTTGATGTATTGGGAATCAAAAACTGTTTAATGGTGTTTTTTTGGGAATTTGGGTGATTCGGGTGGCCGAGTGTTAAAAATCGTGAGAGAGAGAGAGAGAGAGAGGGCTGTGCTTTCTGTCTTCCTAAGGTTCTTGAGCATATGAGATTCTGCCTTTATCCAAAAGACCTATCCCTTTATATATGGCGCTAAAGCCATAAACCTGATTGTGTGCCTTAACGGTTGCAAAACCCACACCATTACTAACAAGACTTGCAAGAATATGCCTCATAGACAAGAAATCAACAACTGGACCATAAATTCAAACCCAACATCCTGAGTGGCTTGGAGTAATGGCCAACTCAATGTCACTGTACTAGAACATCAGTCTAGTATACAGTCGACAAGCTCTTATTACCGCCATGCCTTCTGTAGCAATGGTAGCACAGCATGAGAATCATGATAATGCCAACATTGACCTAGTCCACACCTGGACACTACGAGAACCCAAAGGAAGGTACCCCTCGCAACCGAAGACCACTAATGCGGTGATGGTGTGAACCCTTAGAAAAGGCTTCCATCTACTATAACAATAAAACCACGCGATAGATATTGCCAAGGGATGATGGGATAAGGAAATGAGATTTCCAAACCATTACGACTTAAGGGAGTAAGCATACTCCACATACACCCAAACACATAGTGGACCATTGTGTAAACACCAACATAGCAAACCTTGTCATTAGACCTATGAGTGGAGACAAACCCCTCAACCAGAACTTTCATTTATCAGTGATAGAATACTCTCAATTGGAGAACGGGACCAGAAAACCCTTGAAGTTCTTAGGATGTCCCGGTGATATGCATACAAGTGGAACTACACAGCCAGAGCCTAAACCAATGCTCAGCACTGAAAGGCAATAATTATCAAAGCAATTAATGTGAACACACATTGAACATCACGAATGACTAACGCTCAAGAGAGCTTATAACCGATGAGTTATCTCACCCTGGGTCAACCAAGATACTTGGTAAACCGTATCATAAATGAGGATGGAATGTGTGGTAAGCTAACCTACACATGAAACCTAAAATGGAAGAACATCTACACATTGGGAAGATATTAATATTGTGGTATGTCATGACAACCGTCATACACACTAACTAGGAACCTCCTAGTGTATTCACACCATAAGGAAATGGTGCCAACGACAATGGCAATAAGTAAAGGTACTATCACAGTAACAGAAACAGTAAAAACGATGTTGTATAATGAGTAAGAATACGGTGCGCAACAAGCGACCGATATGAGGAAGTAACGGATAATGACACGGAGTATAAGTACGAGATGACAGGCAGAAATATTCTTTCCTATCACATAAGTGACTTACTGTCAAGCGTTTACGCCTCTGCACTCTGTATGACTGAGTGTTTTGGTATTGCACTTGTGCAGCTAATGATCTAATGGGATGGCTAGGGATATGGAATGTAAACCGTAGTAAACCCTTCAATTCACCAACAGACATGGCACAAGCCAATTAAGCAAGCTTAGCAACAAACCGTGCGGCCTAAGGCCAAAGAAGCACGAAGAGTGCGAAACACACTAACAATCACAGATGTGAATTCCAATGGAATAAAAGGTGAAAGGAGACTTAAGAAAGTCACTAGGACCGACGCATATCAATGCAAGGTCATACAAGTAAAGGACACTTGTACCGAACCAGAAGAACTGGTATAACTTGGAAACTAGTGACAACGGAGGAAGTACTACAACTAAGTAGTGACTTAACCTCGCTCGACAATAAGTCGGAGGAGCTTAGCGAATGATCGTGGAAGTACAAATAGTATGTACACTAGATTACCAAGAGCGGATTATAAATCTTAACTCGTTAGTTCAAACACGGTAAAAGAATACCGTATTTGTTTAGTAAACCTTATTCCCATAATAGATGGATGAAAGGTGATGTATAGCACATTAAGGATAACAAGAAGGGTGAATAACCCAAGTTATCAGGGTCGCGCAGCAGAAGCTAGTGGGCCTAGCTAGGAGATTAATATACCTAGTAAGTATAGCAAAATGGCTATTAATGCCTTGAAGCCGATTACGCTAGAACCGAATTACATATGAGTTAAATAAACTCATATAGGAACTCTTGGTGCAAAGACTAAACCATTGGTATGGTTAAGACCCTTTGACCAGAGCATACTCTATAGTATTCCGTAGTGAAGCTAAACGCTTCAGTTTGCCCGAACTGATTAAACCAATGTTTAACAATAATATATGGTAGATTACGTGGGCGTAATCCCTTTTAAGGGGGGTAGAGCGAAAATCGCTTAATGCAAGTTTTATAAATAAAACACATAAACTATAATGTGCATAGCACAAACGAGAATCTATCCGATGAGTGGTACTTACGTTATATAAACATACGTATTCATTCATAGTGAAATTATGGTAATTAGGCATTAGACATGCAAATACCATAGGAGGAGTATACCCATCTTGTAACACCAATGTAAGAGTATTAGTAAAAGAAAAGTAATGAGTAGTGGACGGAGCTCCACAAGTATTGTAACCTTTGAAGAAGTAGTACGAAATGAATGAGGATAGTAGATGAATGAAGTTATGAGTAGTGGAATCGTAAGTAAAATATTTGAAACAATTGAAGGCAACTAAATCTTATAAGTGTAGTATTCCTTAGTTAGAATATAGGAGATGATGGTGAGTAATGGATGGAAGTAGTGAAGGTTGATGAAATGAGCATTAGGATTGAACCATGGAGTAAAGCATTTGGGAAGTAGAGTGAGGACGATTGATGGACGGATTCCATCCTTTGGAGATGTATGAATTCGTAATTACGACTGAAAAGAGTAAAAAGATAGGAAATGAAACTTATTAAATTATTTGTTTGATTGAATCTGATGTGGGAAGTCGAACTTGATCCTGATCAGATCAAGGGAAACCGAACACAAATTGGGGTGGAAAGATAGTTCAACACTGATGCTGATCACATCAGGGTCGAATGATTCTTGAAGCTCCCCTCAAGTGGTCACAAGAATCACACATAGGATAGAAGTAATGATCATAAATTGGAATCTGGAGTTATATGTTTTAGAAGGATTTCTATGTATCCGTGGGGAAGGATTATCCTTAGACTAGAGACTAAAGTATTTGTTGGAAGCTGGTACGGGAGAAGATAGTAGTATATTATGTTGTATTATTCCAAGGGCAGCGGGACATAGAGGAGTCCCGTGTCTAGAGGACCTGAGCGCCTGCGGGATTGGAATGTGTATTGCATCGCTTTGGGGATAGCCTTGCATTGTATGTATGTATAAATTTGGTAATGAGGAACCGGATGGTCGGTAGTAGTGCGGATCGGAGTAATTATTGTACATTGGTATGGTATGGAAAGGAGAAACCTTGAGTAACTGATTTGGGATTAGTAAGGAGGAAGAACGTATGGCTTTGGTATTGGATACGTAAGAATGAGTAAGCATTGTAAACCCATAACCTCGAACAACTTTGAGGACAAAGTTCCTAAGGGGGGTAGATTGAAATACCCCGAACTTAAACATAAGGATTAAAATTAGTCTAATACGTGTTTAAGGGCCTAATGGTACCTAATTAATATTGGTAAGGAAAAATAAATCCAAAGAAATAAGGAAACGCTTAAAAAGCGAAAAACGCTAAATAAGCGTTAACTAACCATAGGAGGTAGGAGACCTCGGTTAGCGTATTATAAGGATGCTAAAGGCTTAATTAAGTCTAAATAATATTAGGGAACAAATCCTGAAGAAAACGGATCCTTAAAATGGATTAAAAACACTAATGAACATTAAAGCGCGTTTTTCGAGGTAACCGGGAAAACGTGTCTTTAAGCGGGTCAAATAGACTCGTAACAATTTTAGTCAACTAAATAATCATTAATAAATATTAGTGAAGCTTTAGAACCAATAAAATCAATAAAACGAGGAATTAGTAAAGAACCGTCAAAAACGGGAAGTTGTGGGGTAGAAACATAAATAGACCAAACTTATGTGTCCAATATTGTAAATAGAATTTTAAAACCCTCATGGGTTCTGTGTGTGGTCCGATTTTATTCCCCCTCACACACACTCTCTTTACTCACTCTTATTCACAAAACAACAAAAGTAATAAAACTACTACTTTATTACCCCACTCTCTCACACTCTCTCTCCTACTCTCATTTCCCTTCTCCACGTACAGACCCCCATCTCCCTCCTCTCTATTTTCCTCCTTCTCCAATCGGACAACAATGGAGGAAATAACAAACTCACCAAAAACCTCACTTCTCTCCTCTTGTTGAGTGCCCATACTTGCTCCAAAAATTATAAAAACTACACCATTAGAATCCCCTCATCAAGTAGAGCATTCCTATCTTTTCAAAATTCGAAAAGGAACACTTTCATCTCCATGGGTATGGAGCATTTGGAGCTTCAAGACTACCACTAGAACCACCTTGTTCTCCTTGTTCTAATGAGGTAAAAATATTCTTAAAAACTTCATCTTTTTCTAGCCTTATGGGCAAAACGAAAATTTAGCTAAACCCTTGTTTGGTTCCTTTTGTACCCAGCCGATTTTGGCTTCTTTGAAGGAGTAGAAACATTGTTCTTAAGCTCCTCTAAGCTTCATCTACACCCTTGGAAGGTAACATGTTTCTAAACCCTAGAAATTACTTCAAAACATTAATGTAATCTAAGGGTTAGTCTTGGTATTGAAATGTGTATGTGAATGGGCTATAATGTTAGATTTGTGAAGTACTATGACCGGTAGAGAGAGAGAAGGAAGAAGCAAGAGGAAGAAAGGAAACTAGAGGGAGAAAGAAGGTAATTGCACTCTTTCCTTGTGTAGCTTGGTAATGAGTAATGTAACAGATTTTTAGAAGTTAAAATTGGTATTGTAAATTGGTAGTGTAATGTGTAGGAGAAAACAAGTGTTTCAAACCTTAAAAGGCATTTTAAAACTTGTTAAAACCTAAATGGGAATCAAGGTTTGAGTGCAGGAATTTAAGGTTGTTTAGTGTGGTATTTTGTATATGAGAATGGGTTATTGATTGGTTATGAACAGGTAGTATGGATCAATATGTGAGTGAAACCATGTGGAGAATGTTAATAATATAGGGGAGACTATGTCAAATTTTATCTAGGAATTTGAGGACTTAAGTGTTCAAGATGAGAGAACAACCTAGGTAGTGACTAGGTGTATATGGAGAGTATAATGGGAGCGTTTAGTAGCTTGTAACAGATTTGGGTATGATTTGTTAATGGGATGTAACTAGGAAGTGAATGGATGTATTTTGGATACTAGGAGTAGCGTTAGTTGAGGAAGTAATGGAGGAAATAAGAACCCAAAATCTGTAACAAAGTGTATAGAGATACATTGGAGAAGTTAGGAAGAATTAGTGTGGAAGAATTGGTAACAAGAGTGTAGGACTTGGGTATAGATATTGTAGTGGCTTGAGAATGAATTGGAGGGTAAGATAATACATTATAGGCTTTGGAAATGGCATTAGGAGATGAGAATATGCATGGGGGAAGTAGGAACAAAAATCTGTAGCATTGGAGGATGAAAAACTGTTGTAAGTGTGGAAAGGAAGTGAGGAAATTGTGTAAGTTGATTGATGGATTGAGTAAGGAACTTGGGGGATGAACTAAGGCAATTTGGAGGGCCTAGGTAGTGTTTAAACATGTGGGATTACATGTAAGAAGATTGGAGAAACAATGGGTAAAGTATAGAACTGAAAACAGAAGTAAAAATGCAAATACTGGGCCGGACCGAACTTGCGACCGGACTTGCAAGTTCGGTCGAGCCCAGATTTACAAAGACGGGAATGCTTCTGGAATGGACCGAACTTGCGACCGGACTTGCAAGTTCAGTCGGACCAGAAAAGTTCTCCCGTCTGTAATCTACTGGAATCGACCGAACTTGCGACCGGTCATGCAAGTTCGGTCGGCCAGAAAAATTTCCGTCGAGTAAGCTACTGGAATGGACCGACCTTGCGACCGGACTTGCAAGGTCGGTCGGGCTAAAATTTTCACATGCGAAACTTACTGGAATGGACCGACCTTGGGACCGGACTTGCAAGGTCGGTCGGCCCTGTAATTCTCCAGCGTAATTCCTTACTGACTTGGACCGAACTTGCGACCGGACTTGCAAGTTCGGTCGGGTCATTCAAAAAAAAATTAATTTAATTAAATTAAATAATAGTTATATATATATATGTATATGTATACCCACCTATACATATGTGCATATATATGTAAGTAAACCATTGTTAAGCAGTTAGGAGTAAGTAAATAAAATGTAAGTAATAGAATGTGAAGACTTAGTAAGTATGAGTTAGGAAGCGTAAGGGTAACCGAATCAAATTAATGATAGTTAGATTAATTGTTCGATTGTATGTAAATCATAGGATTTGATTTGTGAACACCGGAGGAACATGGGGATACAAGTACAATGGTGAAAGGTATGATTTCTTCATGCCCTGTATCCTAATCTGGTTACCCCGATTTGTGTGCTTATTTGATCACCTAATAAGATAAATGCACGAATCGGACTATATCGCACTTACCTGTGCTTGTTTACATTGTTCTTGATATTTGTCTTGAACAATAGTTTGTATAATTCATGAAACATATGAATGATGATGATGTGTATTGTATTTTGTAGTGTACTTGTACATTGCACTGTATTTTGTATGGATGTGTACATGAGCTTTGTATTGTATTATTGTGGCTTGAATGAATGACTTCTGCTAATTCCTAACTACCTAACTCCTAACTTAAGTGAGTAAACCGGAATGAGTAGAAGTCCGATATAGCTTCAGCCACGCGTGAGGATGCGAAGTCACAAGAGGTTGGCTGCAATTCCTGACTCTTAAACTGGTCCGCGGCCCAAATCCCTTAAATGGGTAGCATCCCGGATTGGTGAGTCAAGTAAATCCCGGAGGTGGGACGGTGTAGTCCCCAGGGCCTGAGGTCCCGACGACTTAACTTGAGTAAGAGTAAGAGTAAGTAAGTATGGATCCGTAAGTATGTATGAGTATGTATGCGTATGTATGAAGTAACGAGTAAAAGAGTAATCTCTACCCGATTAACCCGGGTGGACCAATGAAGCTAACAAGAACTGTACTTTGTGTATGTAATAAGTATGTGTATGCGGGAGAAGGTAAGTAAGTGTTGAATGGTGATATCGTATTCCTTGTATGTAATGAATTGTATGTATGTATGTTTGCGTAAGTATTATTGTATTGTGTGTAAGAGCATGTATGCATGCATGTTTGTATGAAAATGAACTGCATGTATTCGACCAAGTGGTCGGCGTACCCTCACTAGTACGCGGGGTATGCGGTTATCATGCGCAGCGAAAGCTGACCCCCTAGGGGGAACGTTTTTAGTGTGTAGGTATCGAAGCGGATGTGGTCAAGGTAAGAGACTGGCGGCACACCCTTGTACTTAGAAAGTAAGTAGTTGTGAGGAATGGGTAGATGTAGACTCTTAGTGAGTATGTATGGAAGCTGGACATATAATTGTATAAGGATCCTAGTAGACTCGGTTAAGTACATTGTATTGTATGGATTATGAAGGAGTAAGTATTGAATGGAGCATTGTTGTATTTGATTGATGGTTGAAGTATGTATTAAGTGTAATACTCGGGATTCCGGTCCATCAGACCGATGCTGTAAGCAGTAGTGGTAGCCTTGTTAGCCACGTGGGTGGTTAATGGCATTGTATCACCCATTGTATGTAAGTAAGTATCCGCTGCGTGTATCTGATGTGTAAGGAGATTGGACGGTAAGCATGTATTAACGGTAGGGGTGTTACAAAAAGTGGTATCAGAGCGAAGTATCGCTCTGATGACTGGAAATACCGAGTTAGGAATTAGAAGCTTAGGGCTAAGGGCTGAGTGTTAGCATTAGAGATATGCTAGTTAGGAACTACCGGTGAGTATCGGATACCTACAATACCAGTCCCGCCCGCCGCAAACCCCACTATATAACTTGGGAAAGGACGCCAGAGAGAAGAAAAGCCTTCTCATACTCGGGGAAAACCCGATCTGGCAGTTGTGAAGCAATCACACGGTAAACAAGAACCGACATATGGTAGATTCCAAGGACTGGAAGTCCCGGAGATGGATCCCGGTTGAACCACAACGCCGCACGTAATAGCGGTAGGATGAACACTCCAACCATGAGGAGGCTACAACTTACAACAGCATGGGGCGACGTGCTTAGCAGTCGCGAAACCTAGCTAGTCAACCAACAGCAGGAAAGAAGCACTAACCGTGCAACGGAATGAAGAAGGGAGCAGTAACGGAACCCGAGACACAAGTCTACGGGATAGTAATACTTGAATAATACCACCAACGGTATGCTAGCCGACTAAGGACATAGTCGGAAGCGGTTAACTCCAAAACTATATTGCCATTAAGGATGCAGTACCTGGGCAATAAGCTCAGACAACTACAAGAACAACCATGAGATACAATCCAATAGGACTACAAGCGTAGTACCTAAACGAGGAAGGCTCAGTAACCACCACAAATGTGTGGAAACGAGCCACAAGGAACGACACTAAACCAAATAGAACGGGAACCTCCAAGGAGTGGAGAAGTACCCAGATCTACGACAGCCATGTCTAGACCACCAAGAAGCTACCTAAAGGAGCGAGTATACCGATTGTAGATCAATAAGATCAAGGGAAGAGTTAACAAGACTATCAAATGCGAGTGGAAACCATACCGAGGTCGGTATAGGATTACTCAAAAACCACCAGTACCACGCACTTGCCATGGCAAGTGCAGTAAGGACATGAATAAGTGAAGGAGCACTAACACACCACAGGTACATAGTAATGTACCGTGACAGCGATGAAGCGACTACAGGAATAAACATCCTAAACAGGAGGAATGAAACCATGGGAAGGCCTGATGGCCCGACCACTGTATTTAGAACATACCAGTCAGCGAGAAGCTGGACTTGGTCAAGATTTCAAACATGGCTATGCCATGAAGAACTTCTTTTAACACCGAACCATAGTTTTTAAACCAAGTTTTCTTTCAAAACCACAAACCTTCTTTTAAAACCTTGGATTTTAAAACCAGACCAACAGCATTACGGTGAGTATCAAAGAATGATACAAGAGGAGTTAACAATAGAATACTTCACCTAGGCGTGTGGCGAACACTACGAGTGTGCCCGTTACGGGATGTGGGACAACCGCACTCCGAAGGAGCTTGCGGGCCCGACATATAGTTGGGTAAGTGGTAACGTATCAATATGGTACCCCACGTATGTATACATGTAGTGTGCGACACACGGGAAGTAGTCAACTCCGTTCTACGGACCATGAGTGAGTTCAAACCAGAGCAGCTGGACACCTCTGACGATCAAGTATCAGGGAACTCAGAGAATCCATCTGGAGATGAGGAATCAGAACTAGAAGTGCAAAGAGCACATACTAGTAAGTATAGACATTGGATATGTCTCAAATAATCCAAGCAATTACCTGACAGCTGGATGGAATGCCCAGCCTAAACACAGTAAGGCAGTTGCCTAACGTGAACACCACAATGCTCAGCAAACGGGACAGAACTCCCAAGAGCAATCACAAGATTACTACGAGCACAACCCATCATCGGAGAGGATCTTTAAACCTAGTCTCAAGCACTAGGAGCAAGTATAAACGGTCTACCCAACGACGGGAGACGTCATAACCCGAAAGGAGATAGCTTAATGCAATGCCATAAGACGGTATAGAGGACAACACATGTTATAAACATTAGCCGGATGTAACGGCATAACTACCAGCACCCAGGAGCGATCCTTGAAGGGTGTCTGCGTTAACAACAGCTGAACAAGCATAATGATATGAGCACGGGAGCTAAAACGAACATTCGGTTAGGACACCGAAGGGATTTCACTTAACAGGAAATACTCTAAGGTACTGAGAGGCACCCATTAATACCATTTCGCCTAAAGGGGCTCCTATGAACGGAAGCGTGATGCCACGACTTACCATGGAGCCAATAATTCCCCCAACCTATGGCGGTATACACGGAGTGGAAACATGTATAAGCAACTTGCAAAGAGCATAGCTTGCAGCAGTATGGCGCTAAAGCCATAAACCTGATGCGTTGTGTAGCCTTAAACGGTTGCAAAACCCACACCATTACTAACAAGACTTGCAAGAAATATTGCCTCATACGACAAGAAATCAACAACTGGACCATAAATTCAAATCCAACATCCTGAGTGGCTTGGAGTAATGGCCAACTCAATGTCACTGTCACTAGAACATCAGTCTAGTATACAGTCGACAAGCTCTTAATTACCGCCATGCCTTCTGTAGCAATGGTAGCACAGAGGCATGAGAATCATGATAATGCCAACATTGGCCTAGTCCACACCTGGACACTACGAGAAACCCAAGGGAAGGTACCCCTCGCAACCGAAGACCACTAATGCGGTGATGATGTGAACCCTTAGAAAAGGCTTCCATCTACTATAACAATAAAACCACGCGATAGATATTGCCAAGGGATGATGGGATAAGGAAATGAGATTTCCAAACCATTACGACTTAAGGGAGTAAGCATACTCCACATACACCCAAACACATAGTGGACCATTGTGTAAACACCAACATAGCAAACCTTGTCATTAGACCTATGAGTGGAGACAAACCCCTCAACCAGAACTTTCATTTATCAGTGATAGAATACTCTCAATTGGAGAACGGGACCAGAAAACCCTTGAAGTTCTTAGGATGTCCCGGTGATATGCATACAAGTGGAACTACACAGCCAGAGCCTAAACCAATGCTCAGCACTGAAAGGCAATAATTATCAAAGCAATTAATGTGAACACACATTGAACATCACGAATGACTAACGCTCAAGAGAGCTTATAACCGATGAGTTATCTCACCCTGGTCAACCAAGATACTTGGTAAACCGTATCATAAATGAGGATGGAATGTGAGGTAAGCTAACCTACACATGAAACCTAAAATGGAAGAACATCTACACATTGGGAAGATATTAATATTGTGGTATGTCACGACAACCGTCATACACACTAACTAGGAACCTCCTAGTGTATTCACACCATAAGGAAATGGTGCCAATGACAATGGCAATAAGTAAAGGTACTATCACAGTAACAGAAACAGTAAAAACGATGTTGTATAATGAGTAAGAATACGGTGCGCAACAAGCGACCGATATGAGGAAGTAACAGATAATGACACAGAGTATAAGTACGAGATGACAGGCAAAAATATTCTTTCCTATCACATAAGTGACTTACTGTCAAGCGTTTACGCCTCTGCACTCTGTATGATTGAGTTTTTGGTATTGCACTTGTGCAGCTAATGATCTAATGGGATGGCTAGGGATATGAAGAATGTAAACCGTAGTAAACCCTTCTATTCACCAACAGACATGGCACAAGCCAATTAAGCAAGCTTAGCAACAAACCGTGCGGCCTAAGGCCAAAGAAGCACGAAGAGTGCGAAACACACTAACAATCACAGATGTGAATTCCAATGGAATAAAAGGTGAAAGGAGACTTAAGAAAGTCGCTAGGGCCGACACATATCAATGCAAGGTCATACAAGTAAAGGACACTTGTACCGAACCAGAAGAACTGGTATAACTTGGAAACTAGTGACAACGAAGGAAGTACTACAACTAAGTAGTGACTTAACCTCGCCCGACAATAAGTCGGAGGAGCTTAGCGAATGATCGTGGAAGTACAAATAGTATGTACACTAGATTACCAGAGAACGGATTATAAATCTTAACTCGTTGAGTTCAAACACGGTAAAAGAATACCGTATTTGTTTAGTAAACCTTATTCCCATAATAGATGGATGAGAAGGTGATGTATAGCACATTAAGGATTACAAGAAGGGTGAATAACCCAAGTTATCAGGGTCGCGCAGCAGAAGCTAGTGGGCCTAGCTAGGAGATTAATATACCTAGTAAGTATAGCAAAATGGCTATTAATGCCTTGAAGCCGATTACTCTAGAACCGAATTACATATGAGTTAAATAAACTCATATAGGAACTCTTGGTGCAAAGACTAAACCATTGGTATGGTTAAGACCCTTTGACCAGAGCATACTCTATAATATTCCGTAGTGAAGCTAAACGCTTCAGTTTGCCCGAACTGATTAAACCAATGTTTAACAATAATATATGGTAGATTACGTGGGCGTAATCCCTTTTAAGGGGGGTAGAGCGAAAACCGCTTAATGCAAGTTTTATAAATAAAACACATAAAACTATAATGTGCATAGCACAAACGAGAATCTATCCGATGAGTGGTACTTACGTTATATAAACATACGTATTCATTCATAGTGAAATTATGGTAATTAGGCATTAGACATGCAAATACCATAGGAGGAGTATACCCATCTTGTAACACCAATGTAAGAGTATTAGTAAAAGAAAAGTAATGAGTAGTGGACGGAGCTCCACAAGTATTGTAACCTTTGAAGAAGTAGTACGAAATGAATGAGGATAGTAGATGAATGAAGTTATGAGTAGTGGAATCGTAAGTAAAATATTTGAAACAATTGAAGGCAACTAAATCTTATAAGTGTAGTATTCCTTAGTTAGAATATAGGAGATGATGGTGAGTAATGGATGGAAGTAGTGAAGGTTGATGAAATGAGCATTAGGATTGAACCATGGAGTAAAGCATTTGGGAAGTAGAGTGAGGACGATTGATGGACGGATTCCATCCTTTGGAGATGTATGAATTCGTAATTACGACTGGAAAGAGTAAAAAGATAGGAAATGAAAACAATTAAATTATTTGTCTGATTGAATCTGATGTGGGAAGTCGAACTTGATCCTGATCAGATCAAGGGAAACCGAACACAAATTGGGGTGGAAAGATAGTTCAACACTGATGCTGATCACATCAGGGTCGAATGATTCTTGAAGCTCCCCTCAAGTGGTCACAAGAATCACACATAGGATAGAAGTAATGAACATAAATTGGAATCTGGAGTTATATGTTTTAGAAGGATTTTTATGTAGCCGTGGGGAAGGATTATCCTTAGACTAGAGACTAAAGTATTTGTTGGAAGCTGGTAAAGGAAAAGATAGTAGTATTATGTTGTATTATTCCAAGGGCAGCGGGACATAGAGGAGTCCCGTGTCTAGAGGACCTGAGCGCCTGCGGGATTGGAATGTGTATTGCATCGCTTTGGGGATAGCCTTGCATTGTATGTATGTATAAATTTGGTAATGAGGAACCGGATGGTCGGTAGTAGTGCGGATCGGAGTAATTATTGTACATTGGTATGGTATGGAAAGGAGAAACCTTGAGTAACTGATTTGGGATTAGTAAGGAGGAAGAACGTATGGCTTTGGTATTGGAACGTAAGAATGAGTAAGCATTGTAAACCCATAACCTCGAACAACTTTGAGGACAAAGTTCCTAAGGGGGGTAGATTGAAATACCCCGAACTTAAACATAAGGATTAAAATTAGTCTAATACGTGTTTAAGGGCCTAATGGTACCTAATTAATATTGGTAAGGAAAAATAAATCCAAAGAAATAAGGAAACGCTTAAAAAGCGAAAAACGCTAAATAAGCGTTAACTAACCATAGGAGGTAGGAGACCTCGGTTAGCGTATTATAAGGATGCTAAAGGCTTAATTAAGTCTAAATAATATTAGGGAACAAATCCTGAAGAAAACAGATCCTTAAAATGGATTAAAAACACTAATGAACATTAAAGCGTGTTTTTCGAGGTAACCGGGAAAACGTGTCTTTAAGCGGGTCAAATAGACTCGTAACAATTTTAGTCAACTAAATAATCATTAATAAATATTAGTGAAGCTTTAGAACCAATAAAATCAATAAAACGAGGAATTAGTAAAGAACCGTCAAAAACGGGAAGTTGTAGGGTAGAAACATAAATAGACCAAACTTATGTGTCCAATATTGTAAATAGAATTTTAAAACCCTCATGGGTTCTGTGTGTGGTCCGATTTTATTCCCCCTCACACACACTCTCTTTACTCACTCTTATTCACAAAACAACAAAAGTAATAAAACTACTACTTTATTACCCCACTCTCTCACACTCTCTCTCCTACTCTCATTTCCCTTCTCCACGTACAGACCCCCATCTCCCTCCTCTCTATTTTCCACCTTCTCCAATCGGACAACAATGGAGGAAATAACAAACTCACCAAAAACCTCACTTCTCTCCTCTTGTTGAGTGCCCATACTTGCTCCAAAAATTATAAAAACTACACCATTAGAATCCCCTCATCAAGTAGAGCATTCCTAACTTTTCAAAATTTGAAAAGGAACACTTTCATCTCCATGGGTATGGAGCATTTGGAGCTTCAAGACTACCACTAGAACCACCTTGTTCTCCTTGTTCTAATGAGGTTAAAATATTCTTAAAAACTTCACCTTTTTCTAGCCTTATGGGCAAAACGAAAATTTAGCTAAACCCTTGTTTGGTTCCTTTTGTACCCAGCCGTTTTGGCTTCTTTGAATGAGTAGAAACATTGTTTTAAGCTCCTAAGTTCATCTACACCCCTTGGAAGTAACATGTTTCTAAACCCTAGAAATTACTTCAAACATAATGTAATCTAAGGGTTAGTCCTTGGTATTGAAATGTGATGTGAATGGGCTATAATGTTAGATTTGTGAAGTACTCTGACCGGTAGAGAGAGAGAAGAAAAGCAAGAGGAAGAAGAAACTAGAGGGAGAAAGAAGGTAATGCACTCTTTCTTTGTGTAGCTTGGTAATGAGTAATGTACAGATTTTTAGAAGTTAAAATGGTATTGTAAATTGGTAGTGTAATGTGTAGGAGAAACAAGTGTTTCAAACTTAAAAGGCATTTTAAAACTTGTTAAAACCTAAATGGGAATCAAGGTTTGAGTGCAAGGAATTTAAGGTTGTTTTTAGTTGGTATTTTGTATATGAGAATGGGTATATTGATATTGGTTATGAACAGGTGTATGGATCAATTATTGAAAACCATGTGGAGAATGTTAATAATATAGGGGAGACTATGTCAAATTTTATCTAGGAATTTGAGGACTTAAGTGTTCAAGATGAGAGAACAACCTAGTAGTGACTAGGTGTATATTGGAGAGTATAATGGGAGCGTTTAGTAGCTTGTAACAGATTTGGGTATGATTTGTTTAATGGGATGTACTAGGAAGTGAATGGATGTATTTTGGATACTAGGAGTAGCGTTAGTTGAGGAAGTAATGGAGGAAATAAACCCAAAATCTGTAACAAAGTGTACAGTACATTGGAGAAGTTAGGAAGAATTAGTGTGGAAGAATGGTAACAAAGTTAGGACTTGGTATAGATATTGTTGGGCTGAGAATGAATTGGAGGGTAAGATAATACATTAGGCTTTGGAAATGGCATTAGGAGATGAGAATATGCATGGGGAAGTAGGAACAAAATCGTAGCATTGGAGGATGAAAAACTGTTGTAAGTGTGGAAAGGAAGTGAGGAAATTGTGTAAGTTGATTGATGGATTGAGTAAGGAACTTGGGGGATGAACTAAGGCAATTTGGAGGGCTAGGTAGTGTTTTAAACATGTGGGATTACATGTAAGAAGATTGGAGAAACAATGGGTAAGTATAGAACTGAAAACAGAAGTAAAAAATGCAAATACTGGGCCGGACCGAACTTGCGACCGACTTGCAAGTTCGGTCGAGCCCAGATTTACAAGACGGGAATGCTTCTGGAATGGACCGACTTGCGACCGGACTTGCAAGTTCAGTCGGACCAGAAAAGTTCTCCCGTCTGTAATCTACTGGAATCGACCGAACTTGCGACCGGACATGCAAGTTCGGTCGGCCAGAAAATTTCCCTCGAGTAAGCTACTGGAACGGACCGACCTTGCGACCGGACTTGCAAGGTCGGTCGGGCTAAAATTTTCACATGCGAAACTTACTAGAATGGACCGACCTTGGGACCGGACTTGCAAGGTCGGTCGGCCCTGTAATTCTCCAGCGTAATTCCTTACTGACTTGGACCGAACTTGCGACCGGACTTGCAAGTTCGGTCGGGTCATTCAAAAAAAAAATTTAAATTAATTAAATTAAATAATAGTTATATATATATATATATATATAATATATATATATATATATATATATATGTATACCCACCTATACATATGTGCATATATATGTAAGTAAACCATTGTTAAGCAGTTAGGAGTAAGTAAAAAAAATGTAGTAAAAGAATGTGAAGACTTAGTAAGTATGAGTTAGGAAGCGTAAGGGTAACCGAATCAAATTAATGATAGTTAGATTAATTGTTCGATTGTATGTAAATCATATTTGATTTGTGAACACCGGAGAACATGGGGATACAAGTACAACGGTGAAGGTATTTTCTTCATGCCCTGTATCCTAATCTGGTTACCCCGATTTGTGTGCTTATTTGATCACCTAATAAGATAAATGCACGAATCGGACTATATCGCACTTACCTGTGCTTGTTTACATTGTTCTTGATATTTGTCTTGAACAATAGTTTGTATAATTCATGAAACATATGAATGATGATGATGTGTATTGTTTTGTAGTGTACTTGTACATTGCACTGTATTTGTATGGATGTGTACATGACTTTGTATTGTATTATTGTGGCTTGAATGAATGACTTCTGCTAATTCCTAACTACTAACTCCTAACTTAAGTGAGTAAACCGGAATGAGTAGAAGTCCGATATAGCTTCGCACGCGTGAGGATGCGGAAGTCACAAGAGGTTGGCTGCAATTCCTGACTCTTAAACTGGTCCGCGGCCCAAATCCCTTAAATGGGTAGCATCCCGGATTGGTGAGTCAAGTAAATCCCGGAGGTGGGACGGTGTAGTCCCCAGGGCCGGAGGTCCCGACGACTTAACTTGAGTAAGAGTAAGAGTAACTAAGTATGGATCTGTAAGTATGTATGAGTATGTATGCGTATGTATGAAGTAACGAGTAAAAGAGTAATCTCTACCCGATTAACCCGGAAGGACCAATGAAGCTAACAAGAACTGTACTTTGTGTATGTAATAAGTATGTGTATGCGGGAGAAGATAAGGAAGTGTTGAATGGTGATATCGTATTCCTTGTATGTAATGAATTGTATGTATGTATGTTTGCGTAAGTATTATTGTATTGTGTGTAAGAGCATGTATGCATGCATGTTTGTATGAAAATGAACTGCATGTATTCGACCAAGTGGTCGGCGTACCCTCACTAGTACGCGGGGTATGCGGTTATCATGCGCAGCGAAAGCTGACCCCCTAGGGGGAACGTTTTTAGTGTGCAGGTACCGAAGCGGATGTGGTCAAGGTAAGAGACCGGCGGCACACCCTTGTACTTAGAAAGTAAGTAGTTGTGAGGAATGGGTAGATGTAGACTCTTAGTGAGTATGTATGAGCTTGGAAGGGACATATAATTGTATAAGGATCCTAGTAGACTCGGTTAAGTACATTGTATTGTATGGATTATGAAGGAGTAAGTATTGAATGGAGCATTGTTGTATTTGATTGATGGTTGAAGTATGTATTATAGATGTGTAATACTCGGGATTCCGGTCCATCAGACCGATGCTGTAAGCAGTAGTGGTAGCCTTGTTAGCCACGTGGGTGGTTAACGGCATTGTATCACCCATTGTATGTAAGTAAGTATCCGCTGCGTGTATCTGATGTGTAAGGAGATTGGACGGTAAGCATGTATTAACGGTAGGGGTGTTACACCTCACAACACCCAAACCTCGTAGACCCTAACCAGGGGGGTCAAAATTTTGGGTATAACACCGGGGGGGATTGTGTTTCGCATCCAGATGGCGATGGGTGCTACCCGCTATACTACTATCCAGGTATAAACGTGAATGTCATTAATTCTTTACTTACTAAATTACAAATTAACTTTGAAATACCCCAAACTAATAAAATATGGATTAAATATCTAATCACATTAATTAAGGCCTAAACATGCCTTAAAAGTCAACTGAGAACAACAGTGGTCAACACAAAACAAGATGTTGCACCCTTTGACTGTTTAGGGTAAATAAATACCCAAATGAACTACTTAGGACCTAAAAATTTGTCCTAAGCTTATTATCACATTACTAAACATATTATAATCGTTGGACAACATTCCAACACAAAGAACAAGCATTTACATGCTTCAAGGTCAAGAAGGGCAAAAATGTGCTCTAAGAAACCTTAAAAGTATAATGACCTCTAAATGATATAAAATTGTATTCCATGATCAAATATCATGTAAGGAACACAACAAAACCGTTCCCAAAGAAAACCAAGCTCAGAAACATCAGGAGACACAAAATGTGCACTAAAACTCCTTAAAGCACGTTTTTGTTAAATTGCCTTCTAAATTGGTTTTAAATGGGCTAAAAGGTTATAATTACCTTTAAATATGATAATATATCATATTGTAACATGTTAGGAATTTAATTCCAGAAATTTACAAATTTAATATTAATAAAACCCTAAAAGGGGGCCCGCTTGAGTCAATATTGACTAATAATGGTCAAGAGGTCAAAGTTTGACCCCTTGGACCACATGAGGTCGACATTAACAGGCTGGGGGAGTCAAATTTCGTCACTTCCAATACATAGGACAAGCTTCCAACATCATCCCTTAATTTAAGGAGTTTACTTTTACCTTTCCTATTACTTTAGTATAGACAATACACACTTGCTCTTTGTTTGATTAGAGCCTCCAAAACCCTGTAAGATGCACCCAGCCCCTTCAATTATCGATGCCACTTGCCTATGGTGAGTCATCACACACTAAATGAATAAACAAAGCAAAAGGAGAGTATTAAGGCAAAATTTGACCTAATCTCTCATTAGCATTGGATCCAACTGATTCCAAGGCTCCCTACTCTCTCTTTGGCTTCTCCAAGTCGTGGGTAAGTCACCAAGAACTTTGAAGAGCACTTTGGTACCTAGGTGAGCTTAATTAGTCATTTTATGTTCAATTTCTTCATGAATATTTCTTCTTTCGGTGGATCTAAGCTCCAACCACTTCCATCCATGGATCTCGGTTGTTTTGGAGGTTAAATGAAGGAGGAATCTCGGCCATAACAAGAGAGGAAGGTGGAGAAACCCAAACTTGTTCTTAAGGTACAAAAATGTGCTTTAAGCACTTATCTTTTGATTCTCTTTAGATCCGGTTGTAAAACCTTTTCTCCTAGCCTTATAATCTTCTTCTTAACATATTTATTCAGTGGATCTACCAAGAGCTTCAAGGTATAGCCAGATCCAAGCCAAAAACACCATTTTTGGCATTTTAAACAAGGTAAAAATTAGCCATCTTCGAATCTAAGTTATTCCGGTTTTAAGCCTTGGTTTAGTAGACCTTTTGATACTCTTTTGCCTCTATAAAAACAGGCCAAAGACAACCTACTCTTGTCTTGGTATTCTAAGGTAAATCTTACCTTGAAATATACATTAAAACACTTCTTATGGTTAGATCTTGCTTGGAGACTAACTATGCCTTGGTTTCTGTTTGAAAACATGAAAAAGAAGCTGTGGGAATTTTATCCTAGGCTGGCCGAATCCAAACAAGGATTTACCTAAGCTAAATCAAGGTATAAATCACTTAAATCTACACTTGGTATATTAATATGTGTTTATACATATTGATACATATATGCCGTGAGTGAATGATTACATTAAGGTCTTATTTTGACCTTAGGTGATTAAGTAATGGTTTAATAAATTTTATAACTAATTAAACAAGCATAATTGTCAAATTTAAGACATTGTGTGGAAGTTTGGTAATTAAATGGAAAATATATGGTGAGGCTGAGATCTATATGTATTTTTGGGACATTTATGTGTAATTTATTTTGTGAGCAAATGTTTGTAATAAGGCCATGTACTTTAGGCCATTTTATTTATGCATTTATAAGCTTTTAATTAAGTTTAAGTGGTGAAAATGCATTACCGAAAAGAAATGGGGTATTAGGTGTAATTTAATTAAATTTGGGGGCTTTATAAAAATAAGGCCGAAAATTAGAGGTTAAAAGGATATAAAATAAAGTTTATAAGATTTATTATGTTTTGGGGTTAAATGGTGAATTTTGGAAACTTAGGGGTTAAAACCGTAATATAAGGAAATTAATGGTCAAGGAAATATTGAGGTGGTCAACCTTGACCATATGGTAGGTTTAGACCAAATTAGATAAGTTAAATAACTTATTTAAGGTTTTATAATAAGGTAAGTATCTTAAGGTAATATTTTTGTAACATATGTGGTGAATATGTTATTACCGAAAACTAAGGGTGAATAATGGTATTATAAACACCCATGGGCTATTAGGAATTTTTAGGAATTTATTGGGTTGTTAATAAACTATATATGTATAATATATAGTTATTATGCCATTATGACACTTTGGAGAAATATAGATGGTGGAATGGTAAATACCGAAAGTATATGGGTTAATAAGGATATTTATAACCCTTTGGTGAAATTTGGGAATTTTTAGAATTATATAAGAGTATTTATTAAGGTATGTGCATAATATATGGTTTTAATGATATGGTAAAACTATATGTTATAAATAGGGCCAAATGGCAATTATAGAATAGCACAAGGGCTGTTCGGAATTTACAAAAAATAACCATAGGTTATACTCTTTTATAAGTTAGAAATGTTATATTAAATGGTATATATAGCATGGTATAAGTGATGGGGTGATTTTGTAAATAAAGGAAACTAAGGTTTATGGAAAAGAATAAGGTTTAATATATGTGCCTATGCGGCAATATATAATAGTTTTGTATAAAAACTATAGGTTATAAATTAAAGGGAATTAAAGTATCATACAACATGATATTAGTATATGGTATAACATTACATAATGTTATGTGGTCAAAATAGAATTTAAATAAATTCAAGGGTTGTACCGAATTAATAAGAGTTGGAAAATGAATTTTAGACTAAGGTCTATAATGTTATAAATGTTATAACAATTATATGGCATTAAGGTGGTTTAATGGGATTAAGATAAGTAAGGATATCCACATAAAATAATGTGACGAACTATAAATAAATGAGATTTATAAACTAAAGGTGTTTATGGAATAAACCTTAGGAGTTGTAATTATACAACATAAAATGTTACTCATGTTAGGATAATGATCTTAATATAAGTTGTATAATATAATACAACTAATGGGAATAATCATCTAATAAAATATGATAAAATGTAACATAAAATATAAGAGTTTATTAAACTCATGGGAATTACCTACGTGGTAAAAATACACACACACAAGAATGATGTATATAATGATGGATATATATTATGGTTGGAAACCATATAATATAATGGTGGTGGTTATTTAAAAAAAATAGTTACAAACTATATGTTATGAGTTTTTGAATGCAAATATAATTTGCTAAGATAATAGATTATATAATACAATGTATCATAAGGGATGGTGGGATAATGATACAATACGAAAAAAATATAATATAATATAATCATGCATGCATACATGCAACTATAGGTTACGTACCTAAATTAAAGGGGTGGATAAGATTTAAGAAATATAATGAATTAAACTTAACAGTTGAATTATTATGACGTGCGAGTTTTAAGTAACAAAGCCGACTGTTTTTAGAGAAACCCGTAACAATAACTGTAGAAAACAGGGGTGAACTGTCGGGGTTACTTATTATTCGGAAATACCGGATGTAGTTAGTCATGGAGACTGACTTATAGTTTTAATACCGTTTAGATTATACTTCTGACAAGACGCTGACGAGCTAGTGGACTACACGGAGCATAGGATCTTGCTGATTCATACTCCACCGTAATACGATCAGGATGAACGGTATGTAAAGGGGTTTGATCCGAGTTGTCCTAAGGAAGCTCCTTGGGCTCGGATTTGGTTGATATAACTTGTGTGTTATGTGTGTGGTTACGTGTATGTGATTAAGTGTTACTGCATTAATTATTTATGCACGGGCGTCCTACGGGACTAACACTACGTCGACTATAGATCGACTTATATAAACATACATATGCGTTGTGATGACATGACGGTTACTTGATATAATACCATGATATTAATATTAAGTACATGGTAACCTAAGTAAAACACTTAGGGATGAGTCACGACATTGTCGGTCTCTAGAGCATGGATCTCGAACATGAATATAACCTAGATTACTTCTAGGTATGCGTGAGACCCATTGGGCAGCTAATTAATAATTATTCTCCATAAGACTAAGAGCATATCTTAAACATTATGAGAGAGAGATGGTATGAGATGAGGTGAGGAATCCCGGTAGTTTACGAACTACTTGGTTGCGCATTTGTGATCACTGAGGGGTTTCCTAATTGGATTCCGCTCTAGGTTATATCCAACGAGCCCAAATTGGATCGTGGATCAGGTGGCTACGGCCTTTGTATGGACGTCTTACGAGACATAAGAGAGTCAGGGGCCTCGGACCTCTGGCGAAATGAGCACCTTTGTGTGTACGGCAGGACTACTGTCCATGGCGAGGTTATTGGGTTGTCCTAACATGACGCCCAACTGATATTAATAATTAAACATGGTTTGGATGGATGGGGCCTTAAAGGCCAAACTAAATTAACTATGGGAACTGTACACTACGGCGAATGTACATTGTACATATGGATGGGGCCTTGAAGGCCAAGTAAAGTTAAATAATAAAAAAAAAGAGGTGGTATACACCACGGCGGTTGTACATTGTACATAATACTGTTATTGCTCGATACGTTCGATATACAATTGTTGTTTGAAATATTCTATGAATGTTTGGATGGATGATTTAATGTTTATGAATGTTTGGATGGATGATTATGTATATTATACATTTATATTACAGTATTGATTATAACTGTAAAATGGTAAAGCATGAAACCAATCTAATAATAAGATGGTTAAAATGACAAGTGACCATTAGGGTCCAGGCCCGGCATACTCAGTGTCTATCACTGATACTACACCATTGCAGGTTGTTGATTAATGTCGAAGCCGGAGTACAGGATCAGGGTGACTAGGGTTTACTTTTGTTACCACACATGGAGATGTTGTATAGCGGTGAAGATGGTGATTTGTATTATGGTAAGGTTATGTATTTTCAGGATTGGGTAGACGCTCACTTGTGGATGTTTATGATTTATGGACTTAGTATGATGTATAGGAGTTTCTCGTTATCAAGGCGGTTAGCAATTTGTTTATGTTGGAAGTTGGATGTAGTTTGGCTTCGTTGCTCGCATGGGCGAGTAATGGCCGGTGACACCCGAGTGAGTTTTGTAATTGTTATTTATTTTCCGCTGCGAGACGTTTTATTTATTGCTACGTGAGAGATTATTACGTGATTGTGGAGTGGGGTGTTACAAACTTTGTGAGGACTTTCCAATGAGATTCCAGGAGTGCTATGACGCTGCATCGAGGACGGAGCTACTGCTCCAGACTCGGGATGAGACTCTCGAGACGAAGAAGAGAAAGAACCCTGAGGGAGAGTCCGAGGGTGGAGGAGCGTCTCTAGGCGATGGCAACAAGAAGGGAAAGTACGGACTTATCCCATTCTAAATTATTTACCATATTAAACATCTTTAATGAATGCTGACCCGAAACCTTAAACAGGAAATTCTTTCAGGAGAATGGGCAGTAGGGTCACCAGGGAGCGAAGGGGAAAGAGCTCGTCCCTCGGTTGACCGGCCCAGCTATAAATGCTCAGCCTCTGAGACCTGCGCCTCCTAAGGGTGAGAAAACCTTCCTCTTAAATTCAATCATAACCTTAACCTTTATACCGTCAAATTTTAACTTAAAACTAAATACCACCATCAGGCACCGGACAACCCCAGCGCCATTTCTATTGCAAGCGTTGCGGGAAGGACCATCCTGGGGTCGACTGCAGTGGCCGCAAAGTTGAGTGCCGGTACTGTAAGAAAGAGGTCCACCGGGAGTTCGAGTGTTGGATGAACCCAGAGGGCCGCAACTACAGGCCACCAAAGAGTACTCAGAAGACCTCAGCTGGAGGATCTGGAGTACCACGAGACGGTCAGGAGGGCCAGTCATCTGCTGGTGCTGGAGCCCAGAAGGGGAAGGGAGTCGATAGGGCTTGAGTACCCTGAACTCCGAGATACCGCTAGTGGAATACGTTTACTCATTTTGTTATATACTTAGCCGAGATGGTAGAGAGAAATATGCTGTAAGTATGTGGAAGTGTGGCAGTGACCGCTCGCCTTTTTGTGTACGACTTTTGGGATTAGTTATGTGTACCAGATACAAGTAACCTTGAAACTGTGACTGATCGTATATATATGAATGGAATTTTAATGCTTACACTATCATGTGTTCCATACTCAATGACGAAAGAGTCAATGAGACCTGTAATTGTTGAACCAATATTTCCACCTGCATGGCGCACTTGCTACTGCAAGCGCTATGACAATCAACCCACTGAAATTTCCATCTGCTTTGCGCACTTGCCACAACAAGTGCTGCAGCTACCGCTAAATTTTAATCTACCGATAAATACCAAAATTTTCGTACCAGTTTTTCATGCAAACCTTTAAGATTAGAGACCTATGGAACCTCGGGAAGACCGAATAGTCCAACCACTACAACTGAAGGAATTATATAGCCACTGTAAACCACGCCAGTTTAACTGTTCGAGAATTTTCAGACATGGCTTATTAGCCGAATACCTGAAGCGTATACCAGCATTTAATGCTTATCACTAATAGTGATGAATGTTTAGTCCTTATGGACAAGCATAACCTTGTGTGAAATGACATACCCTTTGTAGATGCACCACCGTCAGTGAGGATGGTTGGGAAGCGAAGAGCCGAGTTGCTCAAACTATTATGCAATCTGCAATGCATCGAATTAAACGGATGAGGAAAAAAAACGTAAGTGAACTACAGGTGAGATGATATAATAATTAAACCGGGAGGAAAATAATATGTATAGTACTCAAGGAAATTAAGATAGGGGAACCAATGTTGCTAAACCTAGCACGAATTTTACTTAAACCGATTGCAGCCGTAGAGGCAAATCAATACTAAATGTTTAACTGATTAACCACCAAGTACTACCTTTAGAAAGGAGTGCCACATACAATATATTACTAGAGGGACATGAGTCCGGGGAGCAAGATATTGTCTCCAACCACCTTTATCATCCATACCACTAGGACAATAACACTTACGACAAGATAACTGACAATGCGGAATAATTAACATCAAACTACATTAAGGACATCCATCAAAAGGGAGATTGACAACAGAATATTTCAAAATAGCCATGTGACGGACACTACCAGTTTACTTAACGAGACATGGGACGACCGCACTCCGATGGGAGCTTGTGGGCCTGACAGACTTATTTATAAGTTAGTCGGGTAAGTAGTAATGTATCAGTACGGTACCCCATGTATGTAGACAAGTAGTGTAAGGAACACGAGAAGTAGTCAACTCCGTGCCAAGGACAGTGATGCAGATTACCTCGAAGATGGACGAGAGAGCCGCAGTTAAGCCAACGGGCTAGAGAAACCAAGAACCTTCAACACAGAGTAGCAGACAATACACAGTGAAGACAAGGAAACCTTTCGAAGACATGGAACGCAGATGACAGAAACATGAAAACCCATTGTATGGGCGGATGATATGTAGAACCCTTATAAGGATCGAGCAAATTCTTGCAATCTAGAGGAATCTACCAAATAATGTGAACATAAACACATGACTACACAATGATGAAAGGCAGAGCTAGTATACTAGCAGAAGCCTCAAGCAAGAAATAAACGATATTATAACTAACAACCGTCGAATCGGCTGAGACACGGTGCGCGTGGAAGCGACCAACGGGGACAACAATCAATAATAAGTACGTGGGCGAACATAGACGAGTAAAACTCGTAGAGAATGGGGAGAAATGGAAGATGAAAATGCAGAACTCTCATACGAGCACAACATATGGATTCCCCTGGCAGTAAGAAAAACCATACGAACGTTGTTGCTAACCCGACACACGGGAAGATATAATATATATTAACACAAATTAAGTATCAAGGAACTACAACAGTGCGTTACTCCGGAACAAAACCACCTGGAGACACGAATGACAATCATTATCTCCGTAGACATGAAGGCTAGTACGTCTCAGTATTACAAGGACAAGTGCGACGAGCACTAAGTACTAACAATAGCCAATGTCATATTGCACCTCAAGCTGAAAATCAGTAAGAGAAGATACGCGCATGTGCGCTAGTTGTCCAAACGACAGGATATACGGCAATAGAAAGGGGCAAATTGAGCCCTGTGTTCATGGGTCTACACCTCAGTACGGAGCGAGTGGGTCCATTACAACGAATTCGGGAGAGAGCACAAATAGTTGAGTGCCTCACCCTTTATGTATTGTGGAACCCGGAAGGGCTAGAGTCATACCCGTCTCTCTGATATGAGGATAATCTACTCCAATGGCTGAAGACGCCACATGAGAGTTAGAGAACTCTGTGAGAGCCAAGTATCCAGCGCTCCTTGTTGAGCGGATGTTGTATACTTGTGGGGTATGGGGGCGTAACTGTAACACCCCAACATACAACAACAAACTTAACATTAAACTGCAGCGGAAAATACACATCATCACATAACTTAACTCATCGGTGTTACACGCCGTTAACCACCCACGTGGCTAACAAGGCTAACATTTACACAACTGTATCGGTCTGATGGACTAGATCCCCGAGCAACTACACATCTCCTTTATCAACACCAACATTCATTATACAAATACCTTCCAACTGTACCAAGTATTTACAACTAATGCCGAGAACAATTTCGGTCTTACTACACCTACAGGTTACAAGTGATTACATCAATTACCCGTACGCAACAACTACCCCGTCCTACTCTCGAACGGCTCCAGCTCCTTGTACCTGAAATAGAGAAAGGAAAGAAAGGGTGGCCCCCAGGGGCTCAGCACCTTTGCTGGTATGGTAATCCCGCAGCCCACATGCTACCGGGCCACGCCAACTACTTGTCGTCTTAGCATGCAGTTGATTACATTTAAATCAAGCATGTAGATCAACCTTCACACACACAATACGTTACACAATAATGGGCTCAACAACAACAGTACATTTATACTTAACAACCCACTCCATGAGTTCTCCAACCCTATAGTATTTCTCCTCTAACGGAGCTATTACTCCAATAGACGGCACTTACCCACTATCGGGTTTCCACACAAACGTCTCTTTTACATACTAGGAATCATATCCATGATCCTCACATTTCACTTCTAAGCATATAACATCACATCGTAATACTTTGCAATATATCAATAACACATACATAACGGGTACGGATCTCTTAGGAACCGGCCCAAACATAGTTAATACACTGGTGAGCCTAGGGAAAGATATCACCCCCATGTTAAGCTCGTTATACAACACTCATTACCCCGCCCTAATAGTCGGACGAGTAACTTACCTAAAGATGGATCGGATTTAGTGACCCGAACACACCACACAAACACATGTTCCCCCTAAACCGATCATAAGTCAGAATAGCTAAGCTTTGGGATAAGCTAATGGGAGATCATAACCCGTGAGGGAAACAACCATAACAGAGAGAAGGGTAAAGCTAAAAAGGATACCCACTCCCAAACAACGCGCGACCGGCCAAACCGGATTCCTCACTACTGTTAGTACATACTTACTTTTAATTTTTTCGTTAGAACTCCACTACGGAGTCTATCGTACTTACACACCATACAGTATTACTTTTGGGTTAAACATACAAGGGAGATCCCTACATTCACATACACATACCACACATTTAACTCACGCATAGCCGTGGTTAGAACGCCCCATGGTTCGGGTCGTTTAATCCGAATACCAAACTCTCATGTGATCCTAGACTCAGTTAGCTAAGGTTTAACACTTTCGAGGTTAAATGGTATCGGAACTAACGCCACATAATGAATTACTGTAAACTCATTACATGTTTTATCTTACACGTGGCAAACATACAGAAAAACACATTGGCATACAAGCCGGTGTAATCCGTAGGACACAGGTTGCAAGAAAACCATACCTGTCACCAACGTCCACTCTAATGTCGTCTTAAGTTCCTTGAACAGTTCTCGAACAACTGGCAACATTACATTTACTTTTATCAACATCGGGGTAACATGTTTGTTTAAAGTCTAACGCTCATAACTTACCCTCGTTAACTAGTTAAACAACTTGACATTTTTAACTTGTTTTACTTTCACATTTTATTACAACTTTCCACCCACTTGGTTGTCTTTATATCACATCTAACATGTCCTTAACATCCTTACAACATTATTACTTATCAATCCCCATCATTACACATCATTTTTATACCTTAAACAACATTTTAGAGTGGTCCGGGACTTGGTCCTTACCTTAAGTCCCGGATCAACACTTACACAAACTCACGGTATGTTTTGATAGGGTGGTCCGGGACCTTGTACTCACCCTAAGTCCCGGACCAAGACAGTCTTGTACTCTCGGCTACATTTAACAGGGTGGTCCGGGACCTTGTACTCACCCCAAGTCCCGGACCAAGTTAGTCTCACAACTCTCGACCTGTTTTTCATATATGGTCCGGACACCAATCCAAAACCTAAGTCCCGGACCTCCTGTAACAGAATCCCAAATTTGACAATCTAAGTCTCGCTTCATCTATTCTCTTCATCCATTGATTACCCAACCTTCACACATGTACTTAGGCACATTCTAATACCAAAATATCACTTTAATTCACCTTAAAACATTACCCAACTTGTTATTCATTTTTTTCTTACAAACCTCTAACACTTGTGACAATTCTCATTTGGTTTTCTAAGTGGTGTTTCACCTATAATGACCACTACACCAAAATGTTTCCTTACCATCACAACCTCATCTATTAAACACTTAAAACTTCTTGTTCATCAACCAAATTTCGCCATAGTTTCCTTTGTATCATCTCTCACCAAAACTTACAGTTTTTCACCTTAATAAATACACACCCAAGACACACTTAATCACATGGTTTTTCACTCATTAATCTCCAGAGACGTACACCTTCACCAAAGACACCTTCATTACACACAACTAAACCTCAAGCTACACTACATCACAATATAGTGCATAAACTTAAATTGCTTGGCACTTAGGCCCTTAAATAACATAAACCTTAAACACTGAATTTCCACATAATAATTGCCTTTGACCTGCAAATACACCCAACATCACATATGCCTTTAATAAACTCTTTGAGAGCATTTTACTAACTCATTTCCCATTGGCTCTTTAGGTATTTTATTAAGCAATCTCAAGCTCAATTTTCCTAAGGCATTTAAACCACATTAGGTTAACACATTTACCTCTTTTCTTTCAAGATTTTTACTTGAACACTCTTGTTCTTCCTTGGTTGGAAATCGGCAAGAGGACTTGGCTACTTGTCAATGTTCTAGCCAACACACAAATAAACCAATGAGCATTCAAGCTTCATGCTTAAACTCATTTACAAACCCTAGGTTAACATAAGTGTTTTAATACACTAGAACTTGATGATTACCTTTGGAATTTGAAAGAGAACTTGAACAAGTGGCAAGATAGGAATCCTCCTAGCCCTTTGAAGATTGGAATGGAGCTATGGAAGAACAAGAGAAGACACCAACACTTGGTGAATTTTCGGACAACACATAACAAGAGGAAATGGAGTTTTTCTTTGACTTTCCTTACCTTGAAGCAAAGGAGTATAACAAGGCATGAAAACATGAGCTCAAGCTCCTTCAATGGAGAATCTCCATGGCACCGAAATGAGGCTTTTGAAGATTTGAAAAGATAGAAGTGTAGAGCTTGCTCCAACTAGAAGAATGGTGGTCTTGAAATTGAATTTGGATCATGGAGCTAGAAGTTACAAGCATTCAAAGATGGAGAGTTGTGTTTTGCTGTAGCAAAACCGATGGAGAGCAAGGAAGGAGATGAAGAAATCGGTGGAGGTAAGTGGGAAAGAGAGGAATGATTGAACGAGTGATTGTCATTGCCTTTAGTAGATATTAGTGCTTAATAAAGTAGTATAGTATTTTATTTATGTCTTCCTTCACTTATTTGATTGCAGGTGGTGGTGACTCACCTTACAAAAACCGGCCCCCATATATTACTTAGGGGTGTTTTGGTCTTTGTTAACTCATTTAATTACTTAATATAACATATGTTACAAACTAGCTTATAAAAGTCACTATTCATAAAACAAGGCACATAACTGTGAAATTTTTGGTTTCCCATTGATTTAGGATTCCTAATGTGATACTAAGTAGTACACATGTTAATTAAAGAGTAATGATGGACATCTAGCCATTCAAAACCCATTTACAAGACAATTTTTCAAAAATGTGCTTTAAGGCTCCTTTAAGCACATTTTGTGTTTAAACTTGTTTTCAAGCTTGGTTTTCTTTGGTAATTGGTTTAATATGTCTATTAACATATAAATACGGTCTGGGTAAGCTCATTAGGTCTTAACCAAGATTATCCCAAGCTTAGAGCACACTTTTGCCCTTATCGACTTTAAGGTAATTAATTATGTTTAATATGGTTAAAATCGTTCACTAATATTTCTAAGGCATTTTTTTAGCCTTATTATACCATATCTTAACATTTAAACAACATATCAAGGTTTGGGGTATTTCAATCTACCCCCCTTAAAAGAACTTCGTCCCCGAAGTTCACACTTCCCACATATCATTGGATTAGAATACGGGAACTACTTGTATAATAAAACACTTCCGTAACCAAACATACTTTACATCTGAGTCCCGGACTTGGCGGTCCGAGTAACATATCCACATCCATACATCACATAACATACTTGTAGTAACCTCGGACTTAGTGGTCCGGGTACCTTAACAACATTTGCACATACATAACAACCCTTAGACTCTCACGTCTGGGCAACACAACAACATTTAGACTCATAGGTCTCGATAACATAACATCCTTTAGACACATAGGTCTTGATAACATAACACTTCGGACTTAACCACGTTAGGACTCAAGGTCCAAATGACAATTTTTTTTTACACATTCCACACAACATGTCTTAGCACGTATAGCAACCAAAAATTTCTTTTGTATACACTGTGCTCCCGCAGAACCCGGTCGCGATGGACACATATTGTCCCCGTTCCTTTGGGAGGTCAAAACAATCACTTAAATTTAAAATTTCCTTATGAGGTTAAGTAAGAGAACTTAGCTATGTAAGGTATCCATCGACGTTTTATAAATACCGGTTCAAAACCCTTCGAAAACACATACAACTCCAAGTCCAACTTATGCTCTTTATTCCCTTTTTTTTGCGTGGTTATTTGTGACCACTTGTAGGGAGCTTCAAGAATCATCCAACCCTGATGTGATCAGCATCAATGTTGAACTATCCTTCCACCCCAATTTGTGTTCGGCTTCCCTTGATCGCATGCAAATCAAGTTCCACCTCCCACTTCATTTTCAAACATCAACTAATACACTCATTTGCCATTTTCTATCTTTTAGTTTTTCTAGTCATAGTCACTACATCTCCAAGGATAGAACTCTGTCTATCAGTCATCTCCATTCACTTTAATCCAGTTACCTAGGGAATCCTATTCTCACTAGGTTCTATGTCGGTTTCATACCCTTTCATAGATCACTATATTGTACATATACATATATTTTATCAAAATACAACACACAGTTTAACATTTAGTATCATATGAACATATACTGTCGGGGTTTTAGTTCCCCGGGAGTTTCTTTACTCCCACACTTGTACCTCACACACAACTGTTACCAAATAACACATTCATCACAATGGTATTCGCATCTTCTGTGCGTAATTACCACAATTAAACCATGAATGTATGCGTATGTTTATGTAACACACACACACTCATCAAAACAAATTATTTTGTGCTACGCAACCATAGTTCACGTACACTTGTACGGTAATAGACACTGAGTGGTTTTGCGCTCTACCCCCCCCTTAAAAGGGATTACGCCCACGTAATCAGTCACTTACTCACTGTGTTATAACATTCTACCGTCGTGAAGTGTTTAATCCCCACGCGGTTTATTATACAATGTGTTCTGGTTTGAGGATCTTAGCCATATTGGCGGTTTAGTCCCTAACCAAGAATTCTCTTTAGAGTTTATTTAATTCATAACCAGTTTCGATTCTGGCCTGTGAAACTTCTAGGCGTTACTAATTAGCCATTCACTCATATTCACAACGCACATCCAACACTTGGATCGCTGGCTCACTAGTTTCTGCTATGCGATTCCTGATAATTTAGAACTTAGTTGTTCATACATTATTCCTACTGTATTGTACATTCCCTATTATCACCCTTATCTAGGTAATAACGGTTTCTCAACCGACGCGTGGTATTTCTTACCACGAGCGAACTCGGTGAGTTTCAACTTTCTATGCATCTCCATGATGACTTATTGTATTCCACCATGATTTGCCTGATTTCTTCCGACTCACTATCGGTTGAATTTGAGCTACTACCTAATGTGTAGTATACTTTCAGTCATTTCCAACAACTTTGGTACATTCCATACCAATATTTAACACACTGTGTAACTATAGTCACTTATTGTGAATCAAGTATCCTTTCATTGATACGACCTTGCATTTCCTATGCTTCGGTCTTTATCCTGTTATAATTCTCTTTATACTTCTACCACAATTGACATTTCCCGAATTTCTAACTATCCCTCTCGATCATTATTGCACAAGAGCAATACCAAAACACTCAGTCATACAGAGTGCAGAGGCGTAAACTCTTGACAGTAAATCTCTTATGCGTTTGCGAGGGATTCACACTGTATTCCTTATCACATAGTATCAAGTACTGGCTTGTTGCCCAGTCTGTATGTCATCACTTATCTTACGTGTTCATGTGTCTAACTCATAACTGTGCTTGTTGGCCATTTTATTATTTAACAATACCCATGCAACGGTCGCTTACTGCGCATCGTGCGGTTACTCATTGTATAACATCAATTCACACTGCATCAGCTATTATATTAGCTTCCGCCATTACACTGTGTTTCGCCATTTATTTGGCTGATTACTGGGTACTCTATTCTTCGGGTCTTTATGCTCCTTGAGCGTTGCTCATTACACATTTAGCATCACACACCTCTGGTGGTTGCTATTAGACTTATTACCCTTCGGTCTCCACAACTGGTACGAACACTCCTTTTCGTACTTTTCCTACTCACATCATTCCTGGGTAATAACGATATGGTCAACCCTTAACATATTCTCTAGACATATTCCTACTCATTACTACCGTTCTGGCGGTTTCACAATACTAAGAGGTGTCCCCACTCTTTAGGTAGTGGTTCGTTATCCGCTTTTATTACTTATATACCATAAACTTTCGTAGTCGACAAAATTCACTTATGACATTTTACTTGTGGCTTATAAGCCCTATTGCCTCGAGCTCTGCTCATTGTAGGCTGTTCACAGTCATTTACTTCCTCGTACAATATTACACAGTTTACAGGTTGTATTGGGCTCCATGAGAAGGTCGTTATTCCTTTCATGGGATGTCCCTTCAAGGATGTCAGACTTCCTCCTGACGCCTTAAGATTAAACTGGGTGGTAGTTTCAACCCCCGCGTTTCTGTCACGTTTATTCCGTTCAACCACTGTTGATCCAAACACCCCTTGAAGGACAGCTCCTGGGTGTTACTAAGTTATGCCATTACATCTGGCTTTCACTTATGAGTACCTTTAATTAACTGCATTTCCTTGCGTTCTTGCCTGGGTTAAATATTCTCTTTAGTGAGACTGATATCTCTAGTGATCATCTCGGGAGTCTCATCCCGGTCGTTGTACATTAAGGTATCCATAGTAGGCATCTGTCTCACCATATTTAGGCCGGGTACTCTCCAGCTATTACATTCATCCCTCAGGATTCTTAAGACATATTCCATGTCCTTATTTACCAACTAGTGCACTTCGCACTTGTTCACCTTTAAACGTTTCCTTAAAATGAATTCACTGATTCTTTTAGTTTTATTGACCTTACTGGTTCCATTACTTCTACCATTCTTGGTAATTTCTTACTTGTCTGACTTTTACTTCGGACCGTAGTATGGAGTCGACTACTTCCCGTGTTTCAGACTCCACTCGTATACATATGTGGGGTATCCTGTTGATACATTGCTACTTACCCGGTTAACCTATAAGAAGGTCTGCCAGGCCCACAAGCTCCTATCGGAGTGCGGTCGTCCCACAATTCAGTTGGTACACTCGTAGTGTCCGTCACGCGCCTAGGTGAAGTATTCTGTTGTCAACTCCCTTATATTATCCTGTGATAATATGCATTCCGTGCTTCCCGATCTTAATCAAGGGAAGGTTTATCCACTATTGTATTTTTTTTATGGTCTCCATCCATTCCCTCGGGTTGCTACCCTTGGGTTTACCGGTTTCCATCCGGTTATTTAAAGGTCACTGGGTATAACTTACCTACCACGTGGCACTGAGGCCGGTGTAGGTCTCCTGGTCTGGTTTCAAGGAAGGTTGGAAATAAATGGGTTTGAAAGAAAATTTGGTTTGAAAAAGGTTTTGAAGATGAATTTAAGTCTAAAAGATAATTCTCGTGGCTTCACAACTTTTCCTTGCTTTAGCCAAGTCTAGCTTCTTGCTGACTGGTGTACTTCCAATTGCAGAGGTCGGGCTGCTAAGCCCTTCCACAACTATGCTGGTCTCACTTAACTTCACGGTACTTTACTAAGTACCTGTAGTTGTTTAAAGTTTCCCGTACAGCCTTGTTATAGCGGCACTTGCCATGGCAAGTGCGCCATGCTAACTGGCTACTGGTTCAATAAACATTGGTTGCGGTATTGTTTCCGCTTACTCTGACATTAGTGGCCTTGCTGGCCCTTACTTGATCTCACAGTCTTAACAATAAATCCTCTGGGTTTTTCTCACTATTTTCACATGGTGACCATTAACTAGGGTGTTTCCCCTTCTGGGAGACCCTTTTACTTAGTATTACATCCTCCTCATACTACGTTGTAGTTCCTTATTCGGTCGGTATACCATTGGTGTATTAGTTAACATTGTAGTCCCGTGGACACTTGTCTCGGGTTTCATTACCTCACTTCTTGCCTGTTGCACGCTTGGTGCGTTGCAAGCTGGTTTTTCTCGACTGCTCGGCATGTCGATCCAGGTTGCTGGAAATTCTATTCTCTTATGCGCATGATTCTTCACTTTTCGCTACCTTATGCGGCAGACATTGTTAAAATGGGAACCGTCTTCGGGATTCACACCTTTCGGAATCTACCGTATGACAGGCTCTCCGTACTTATAAGGACATTTAAATGCAGCCAGGTCGGGTATTCCCGAGTAAGAGGGGCTTCCATCTCTCTGGCGTTCTTCCCAGTTATAATCAGGGATTGTGGAGGGTGGGATGTATATGGTAGGTTTCCAATATTCACTGGTCCTCCTAGCTAGCGTATCTCTCACGCTATCACTCATCCCCTAACCCACATGTACTGAAATCCTAACTCGGTACTTCCTAAGCTCGGTAATTCAGTCATCAGAGCGACACTTCGCTCTGATACCACTTTTTGTAACACCCCAACATACAACAACATACTTAACAACAAACTGCAGCGGAAAATACACATCATCACATACTTAACTCATTGGTGTTACACGCCGTTAACCACCCACGTGGCTAACAAGGCTAACATTTACACAATGTATCGGTCTGATGGACTAGATCCCCGAGCAACTACACATACCGTCTCCTTTATCAACCAACATTCATTATACAAATACCTTCCAACTGTACCGAGTATTTACAACTAATGCCGAGAACAATTTCGGTCTTACTACACCTACAGTTACAAGTATTACATCAATTACCCGTACGCAACAACTACCCCGTCCTACTCTCGAACGGCTCCAGCTCCTTGTACCTGAAATAGAAAAGGAAAGAAAGGGTGGCCCCCCAGGGGCTCAGCACCTTTGCTGGTATGGTAATCCCGCAGCCCACATGCTACCGGGCCACGCACAACTACTTGTCGTCTTAGCATGCAGTTGATTACATTTAAATCAAGCATGTAGATCACAACTCAACACAATACGTTACACAATAATGGGCTCAACAACAACAGTACATTTATACTTAACAACCCACTCCATGAGTTCTCCAACCCTATAGTATTTCTCCTCTAACGGAGCTATTACTCCAATAGACGGCACTTACCCACTATCGGGTTTCCACAAACGTCTCTTTTACATACTAGGAATCATATCCATGATCCTCACATTTCACTTCTAAGCACATATAACATCACATCGTAATAACTTGCAATATATCAATAACACATACATAACGGGTACGGATCTCTTAGGAACCGGCCCAAACATAGTTAATACACTGGTGAGCCTAGGGAAAGATATCACCCCCATGTTAAGCTCGTTATACAACACTCATTACCGCCCTAATAGTCGGACGAGTAACTTACCTAAAGATGGATCGGATTTAGTGACCCGAACACACCACACAAACACATGTTCCCCCTAAACCGATCATAAGTCAGAATAGCTAAGCTTTGGGATAAGCTAATGGGAGATCATAACCCGTGAGGGAAACAACCATAACAGAGAGAAGGGTAAAGCTAAAAAGGATACCCACTCCCAAACAACGCGCGACCGACCAAACCGGATTCCTCACTACTGTTAGTACATACTTACTTTTAATTTTTTCGTTAGAACTCCACTACGGAGTCTATCGTACTTACACACCATACAGTATTACTTTTGGGTTAAACATACAAGGGAGATCCCTACATTCACACACATACACACATTTAACTCACACATAGCCGTGGTTAGAACGCCCCATGGTTCGGGTCGTTTAATCCGAATACCAAACTCTCATGTGATCCTAGACTCAGTTAGTAAGGTTTAACACTTTCGAGGTTAAATGGTATCGGAACTAAACACGCCACATATATGAATTACTGTAAACTCATTACATGTTTTATCTTACAAGGTGGAAACACACAGAAAAACACATTGGCATACAAGCCGGTGTAATCCGGTAGGACACAGGTTGCAAGAAAACCATACCTGTCACCAACGTCCACTCTAACGTGTCGTCTTAAGTTCTTGAACAGTTCTCGAACAACTGGCAACATTACATTTACTTTTATCAACATCGGGGTAACATGTTTGTTTAAAGTCTAACGCTCATAACTTACCCTCGTTAACTAGTTAAACAACTTGACATTTTTAACTTGTTTTACTTTCACATTTTATTACAACTTTCCACCCACTTGGTTGTCTTTATATCACATCTAACATGTCCTTAACATCCTTACAACATCATTACTTATCAATCCCCATCATTACACATCATTTTTATACCTTAAACAACATTTTAGAGTGGTCCGGGACTTGGTCCTTACCTTAAGTCCCGGATCAACACTTACACAAACTCACGGTATGTTTTGATAGGGTGATCCGGGACCTTGTACTCACCCTAAGTCCCGGACCAAGACAGTCTTGTACTCTCGGCTACATTTAACAGGGTGGTCCGGGACCTTGTACTCACCCCAAGTCCCGGACCAAGTTAGTCTCACAACTCTCGACCTGTTTTTCATATATGGTCCGGACACCAATCCAAAACCTAAGTCCCGGACCTCCTGTAACAGAATCCCAAATTTGACAATCTAAGTCTCGCTTCATCTATTATCTTCATCCATTGATTACCCAACCTTCACACATGTACTTAGGCACATTCTAATACCAAAATATCACTTTAATTCACCTTAAAACATTACCCAACTTGTTATTCATTTTTTTCTTACAAACCTCTTAACACTTGTGACAATTCTCATTTGGTTTTCTAAGCGGTGTTTCACCTATAATGACCACTACACCAAAATGTTTCCTTACCATCACAACCTCATCTATTAAACACTTAAAACTTCTTGTTCATCAACCAAATTTCGCCACAGTTTCCTTTGTGTCATCTCTCACCAAAACTTATAGTTTTTCACCTTAATACAACCCAAGAACACTTAATCACATGGTTTTTCACTCATTAATCTCTAGAGACGTACACCTTCACCAAAGACACCTTCATTACACACAACTAAACCTCAAGCTACACTACATCACAATATAGTGCATAAACTTAAATTGCTTGGCACTTAGGCCCTTAAATAACATAAACCTTAAACACTGAATTTCCACATAATAATTGCCTTTGACCTGCAAATACACCCAACATCACATATGCCTTTAATAAACTCTTTGAGAGCATTTTACTAACTCATTTCCCATTGGCTCTTTAGGTATTTTATTAAGCAATCTCAAGCTCAATTTTCCTAAGGCGCTTAAACCACATTAGGTTAACACATTTACCTCTTTTCTTTCAAGATTTTTACTTGAACACTCTTGTTCTCCCTTGGTTGGAAATCGGCAAGAGGACTTGGCTACTTGTCAATGTTCTAGCCAACACACAAATAAACCAATGAGCATTCAAGCTTCATGCTTAAACTCATTTACAAACCCTAGGTTAACATAAGTGTTTTAATACACTAGAACTTGATGATTACCTTTGGAATTTGAAAGAGAACTTGAACAAGTGGCAAGATAGGAATCCTCCTAGCCCTTTGAAGATTGGAATGGAGCTATGGAAGAACAAGAGAAGACACCAACACTTGGTGAATTTTCGGACAACACAATAACAAGAGGAAATGGAGTTTTTCTTTGACTTTCCTTACCTTGAAGCAAAGGAGTATAACAAGGCATGAAAACATGAGCTCAAGCTCCTTCAGTGGAGAATCTCCATGGCACCGAAATGAGGCTTTTGAAGATTTGAAAAGATAGAAGTGTAGAGCTTGCTCCAACTAGAAGAATGGTGGTCTCGAAATTGAATTTGGATCATGGAGCTAGAAGTTACAAGCATTCAAAGATGGAGAGTTGTGTTTTGCTGTAGCAAAACTGATGGAGAGCAAGGAAGGAGATGAAGAAATCGGTGGAGGTAAGTGGGAAAGAGAGGAATGATTGAACGAGTGATTGTCATTGCCTTTAGTAGATATTAGTGCTTAATAAAGTTGTATAGTATTTTATTTATGTCTTCCTTCACTTATTTGATTTCAGGTGGTGGTGACTCACCTTACAAAAACCGGCCCCCATATATTACTTAGGGGTGTTTTGGTCTTTGTTAACTCATTTAATTACTTAATATAACATATGTTACAAACTAGCTTATAAAAGTCACTATTCATAAAAACAAGGCACATAACTGTGAAATTTTTGGTTTTCCATTGATATAGACTTCCAAATGTGATATTATATAGCACACATATTTATTTAAGAGTGATGATGGACATCTAGCCACTCAAAACCCATTTACAAGACAATTTTTCAAAAATGTGCTTTAAGGCTCCTTAAAGCACATTATGTGTTTAAACTTGTTTTCAAGCTTGGTTTTCTTTGGTAATTGATTTAATATGTCTATTAACATATAAATACGGTCTGGGTAAGCTCATTAGGTCTTAACCAAGATTATCCCAAGCTTAGAGCACACTTTTGCCCTTATCGACTTTAAGGTAATTAATTATGTTTAATATGGTTAAAATCGTTCACTAATATTTCTAAGGCATTTTTTTAGCTTATTATACCATATCTTAACATTTAAACAACATATCAAGGCTTGGGGTATTTCAGTAACCCTTTTTAACGGGGGGTAGAGCCTCTTGGCTGTGCACGTGTGTGCACTAAGTTTTGTTGTTTCGTATGCGGGGCATACAGTAGTTTGTTGGTATGCGGGGCATACGATGTTTGTTTGTTTGTTTGGTTCGTATGCGGGGCATACATTGAATTGGTGGTATGCGGGCATACGATGTTTTGGTTGTGTGTTTTTTGGTACGTGGGGCGTACGTTGTTGATTTGTTAGTGTGTGATGTGCACTTATATGTATGTATCCTCTGAGATACCTGTTTGAATGATGTGTATACACCCATGTGTGTAGTACCTTTTTATGATGTTTATGATATATAGTTATATTACCTTGTAGATTGATTACATATGGTATCGCCTAGATACGAAATGAATCGTTAGATATAGAATGTGGAATAATGGTATGGTAAGGACACCTCGGGGAGGTTGTCAGGATTATAGAACTGATAGGAAATAATGGTGCTGATGGATCGCCTACATCCATATGTTTGAATTAACGCCACAAATGATGGCTATGTGCTGTATAAGCACAAGACGATGTGTGTAAATGATATATCACATAGATATACATTATGGGGATATATGGGTAGTTATTAACACACATATTTGAATAAAGCGACTTCGGGACGAAGTCTTTTTAAGGGGGGTAGATTGAAATACCCCAAACTAATAAAACATTGATTAAACATCTAATCAATTAAATTAAGGCCTAAACATGCCTTAAAAATAAATTAAACACAACAATGTTTAACAGAAAGCAAGAATTGCACCCTTTGACCTTTTAGGGTGATTATATGCCCAAATGAACTCCGTTGGACCTAAACTTTTGTCCTGAGCCTTATAACTCATAAATGAACACATTAAAACCATTTCCAAGGGAAACCAAGCTTAGAAACTCACTAGAACATAAAATGTGCGCTAAGATTTCTTAAAGCACATTTTTGTAAGATTGTCTCCAAAATGAGTTTTGTTTGATTTTAGGGTCTTGAATACCCTTAAATATATGAATGTGACATAATGTACCACATTAAAATTCCTAATTCTAAGTTTTTCAAAAAAATCAGAAATATGTGCATTGGTTTGTGAATAGTAACCAAATAGTGCAAAATAACACGTAAATCTCTTAATCATGTCTATGGTCAATATGTACCCCTTGACCTTGGCTATTATTTCCACCAGTTTAAGGGTCATAACAGAGCATGTAGCCGTCCCCAATTGCAACTAATTATGACTCATCACTTCTACTTTATTAAAGTAAAGTAAGTACACTTTTAACATTTTAAATTAAACAAGCCTATCCAACCTCTTTATCTGATCATTGCTGCCTGCTTATGGCTTGCTTCAGCCTTAGGAAAGCTCCTAAAATATCTAAAGAGACTTATCTTGACTTGTTGACCAAACCTAGTTACTCACCTCTTATAACCGGTTTTATTATTCCTTTCTCCATCACCTTTCTTCCTTCATCAGCCGTAAACAACCAAACCCTCCCTTTGCTGTGTCCAAACCGTGAGCTACCACCCAGCTTCCTTGGATAAGATCTCAAGCTTTAGGTAAGCTCCCATGGAAAACTTATGTTCATTTTTCTCCTCTCTTCTTCCTCTCTTCAATGAGCATATTTATTCTAATTTTCCTCCAGCAAACTAGGTTGTGTTGGTGTGTAAACTGAAGAGGGTTTTCGGCTGGAGTTAAGGGACGAAAGGGGAGCTGATTCTAACAAGTTCTTAATGTAATAAACAAGAACAAAACTAGCCTAGATCTTCCTCTCTATTTCCGGTTTTCTTTCCAGTTTTTCCCCAGCTCATCCTTAGCTTTCTTCATGCAAAAATCAGTGGGAAATGACCAAGCTTTGAGAAGTAACAAGGTCCACACAAGGAGCTCCATTTCCACCATTTTCGGTAAAGAAAACTTACCTTATTTCCCCTTGTTATACCGGTTATATATATGGTGGTATAGGTGGTAGTTAACACCTTGTTTTTGCTTGGTAAAAACAGGCGTGAATAGCCTTAAGAAACAGCTCCATAGAAAGGTAAATGTCTTGCCTTTTCCTAGCTTAAACCAGTCCTTAATGACCATGCTCTGCATGGCTAACACATGTTCTTGTTCTTGCATGAAATGCTGCTAGAAAATCTCTTGGAAACAACCTGCACAACCGTAGGAAAACAAGTCCAAAAATAAATACTAGCAAAGTGAGTATTCTTACTCTAATGATGTATATATTAAGCTTATGTCATTAACACATCAAAAAACTAATTAAATCTTGTGTATTAATTAGGCCGAAACCCTAAGGGAGTGTTTGGTGAGCTTGGTGGCTTGAAAATCACAAGCTAGGTGAGAATACCTTACCTTATACTATAATATAGTTTTTATGACATTTTGTTACATTATTGTAGCAGCCGTGGGATTTATAGGAATTATAAGACTTAATTATGTATTAAAATATTTAATAACATTTTTGGTTGGTTAGCTTGGTGTATTAATGACCTATAAGGTCAAGGAAATAAATTAGGGGTTAAAACATAATTTATAAAAATATAGGGGCAAGGATAATATAAGTTGTAACATTATAATGTCATTTGAGACATTTATGTGTAATTTTATTCTATGCTAATTATTGTAATAAGGCCATGTATTTTTAGGCCATTTAATTTATGTAGATTAAGTCTAAAATGAATTAAATATGGTAATAAACATTACCGAAATATTTATGGGGTTTTTCTGTAATTAAAATGATTTTAGGGGCTAACTATAAGTAATAACCGAAATTTAGACATTAAAACCTTATTTTATGAATTATATAAAATTTAATAAAGTTTTGAGACAAAAATGCAATTTCTAAAAATTTAAGGGGTCAAACCGTAATTATATAAACTTCTGGTCAAACTGAAAGTCATTAGGTCAATATAGACCATGTTAGGAGGTTTGACCAAATTTAATGTCATAAATAATTAATTTATGAACTTATAGTAACATTATAGATTAAATGTTGAATTTATAAAACTTTAGGGGTATAGAATGTAATCACCGAAAAGTTGAGGTATAGATTGATTAATATAATAATTTGTATCCTAAGTGTAAATTTTGGGAATTTTTAGAATTATATAAAAGGTTATATTGATAAAAGTGTATAATATATAGTTTTGTGACATATGAAAGTATATAATATAAAATGGGGTCAATATGTAAATAAAGGAAAAGATTTGGGGCAGAAAAAGGATTTCAAAAACATAAGGGGGTTGTGCGGAAATAATATAACAAGAAACTATAGGTTATATGAATAATAAATATTAAAACCATATAATATAACCTATATATGTAACTTATGATAATATATGTGGCTATTGTGTAAATAAAGAAAATAATGTTGCTGGAAAAAGATATACCAAACAGACCATGGTCTGTTCGGTAATATGAGGAATAACACATAAAAACCATATGTTATAATTATTATAATGTTAGGATGGTATAATATATGTTATGTAAAAATATTATGAGATTTGTGGTGAAAGTGTAAATATGTAAAGCTAAGGGTTAAAAAAACAGAACCTAGGGTCTGTTATGGTTTTTGGAAATCTCAAAACTATATAATATACATACTATATGATTTAAATGTTATAGTGAAATACCCTAAATCTAATTAATACCTTAAACTATTAAATAATGGAGAATTGATCTAGAAACAAATCATTTTAGTTACGCATGCTAATCTATACATGCAAACGTTACGTGAATTAATATTATTACACGTGCGCATGCAAACTCACGCATGCAAACGTCACGAAAAACAGTCGTTTTACCATAAACGCTAACTGGCGTAATATTACTAAAAGTATTAACGTACTTGTACGAACGTTCATGTACGATTATTAACAAGGATTAAACTTCTTGCATAACTAGCTCGATAGAAAGAGCGTCAACAAGAAAAGAACAATACCAACGTGTATACAAACGAGCAACGTAAATACTTTACGAATGTCTAAGCATCTATAAATGCTACAATAAATTGAAATACACATTTAGATAAATGTAACAACTTATGTTACACCTATTGTATATATTACGAAGATATAATAACTCATCAAAGGTCAAAGATGCGCACTAAACATCTTGACAAGAAGAACGTTCGTAAAACGCCTTAGAAACATGCGATTAAGCATGACCTTGTATGACCTTCTAAAACTCAAACCAAATGGTCATACCCTCATTATATGACTATACAAACATAGTCCCTAGGCTATATCTAGTCAAAAACGCAAAACGCTCGGGAGTGCTCACGCACGCCCCTTAAAGCACGAAAAGCCCGGAGAGGTGCCGAGGTGGCACGAACTCCTATAAAATTCATTCCTAGAGTTCCTAACTTCATTAATAATCATTCTAAATAGAACCCACGAGCTAGTTTCTCAAAATTCAACAAAATCCTCGGGGAGTTTCCTTAACGCTCCTTTTTGCCTCGGGAGTGTCCCGATAGCCCGAAAATTATGTCATGAGTTGATGTAACCTAATATAACTCAATGTAACATCTTAATATATCATTATTTACTATAATAAATGTTTATAAACACTTGGAACTCATAAAGACAACTTATTTCCCAAAATATCCTTAGAGCACAAAAACGCACCTTTGGGTGTCACTAAAACGCGTTTTACGCAATTACCTTGTAGTTTTTGACATGCCACGAATTGGAATCTTAAATGGAGATGAATTGACCCTCTAAATCAATTAAAGGCAGTGTCAAACAAGGAGCTCTATAGGGGCCGATTTTCTACCTAAAAACTAGTATAAAATTTGCATTTAAAACTTGTAAAAGGCATAGAACATGGTGACTCACCTTCCCATGTGCTATAATACTTAATGGCAAAAGAATGTAGGTCTCATTTGACCTCCATGCTGTCGAAATTCTGCAAGGAAACAAGGCCATGTTAGCTAGACAAGAATAAAGATGATTAAAGCAAAAAGTAGATCTAGAATCTACTTTTTGATTTCTTAATGTCAAGTGACAACTCCATGCTTGTCTAATCCATGTTAGTGCTGATTGAAGATGCCTAAAGACAGCTCCAATTCGTGGGTAACCAAGGGGGAAAGAAGACAACATTCAACAATTGAAAAATCAAAGAATAAAAACCTTACCTAACTTACCTTGTCATTTAGCTTCCATTATTTTCTTCCACCTTGCCTTGTCTCATCACATGGCTGAAAATGAGCATAGAACATGGGCATTTATTGAGCCAATAAACAAGGAAATAAACTAAGGAAAAGAATACATGAATTGACATTATTTTTGTCAAAAGAAATTCCTCTCATTCCAATCTTCTTAGGCTCTACGTGAGCTTCATTCTCTTCCTTGTCATTCACCAATGAAATGGTAAGCTCTCCTTTCTCATCTTCATCTTCTTCCTTTGAAGCTCCTAAGTCCATTAATGGAGGACTGACTTTAAACTTCATCTTATGTCAAAATTCCTAGCTAATTCTACAAAGCAAGAATCAAGTAGCAGATCTGTCCAAGAGGTCTGAGTTCGGGAGAGATTCTGGAATTTGCAGTAAGTTATCTCGAAATTTTCCCAACATCAAACTTGTTCCTCTTCGAATTAGCTTTCCACACATATAAAGATATTGGATTTTCATGGTATAATCAGTTCTGGGTGAACAAAAGAAGAAAAGTGGTTTGCAGCAGTGAATCTGTTCAATAGGCCTCAGTTTGGGAGTTATTCTGAATTTTTCGTAAGTTTTCTCGAAATGTGCTCAACACCAAAGTTGTTCCTCTTTGAATTAGCTTTCCAACCATATAAAGATCATTAGTTTTCGTGGTCATTTCAGTTCTGGTGACAAAAACCGCAAAGAGTGCGCAATCTGGAAATTTCGGTAAGATATGGTGATCCTTATCTTCCTCCATATGGTGTTTATAATTAGTTCCGAATTTAAATAAGGAAAATACTTAAGGTAATACCTTGAAATCATCTTCTAATCTTACTTAAGATATGTGTTAAGATCAAACTCCTAAACCCCTTCTCTTCATGTATGGAAACCAAAATTTGAAGCTACAATTTCCATTGAAGGAAGCTTGGGAATTCAAGAGGAGCTTAAGTTCTAAAAATCATGCAAGGTTAAAGAGTAAGTTCTAATACTAGATCTTCTATATTCAAGCTTGTTTAAGCTCTTGAAAATTGTACAAAAATTATGTACACCTTCTTAGACATTTAAAACCGAAACTATATGGTAATACATACCAAAAATATAATTTATAACATATATGGTAAGCTTATTACCTTAAGACACATTTTAGTATTACAAAAATTATCTAAGATAAATAATCATTCATGCCGAATTACTTAAGGCATTTATGCTCCTTTTTTAGCTAAAAATATATCTAAGACATTACAATAATTTTTACATGAGTTATATGACTCATATGTATTTATGTATAATTGTTATAAGTTATAAAACAAGTTTTAGAAATTATATGGTGATATATTATCATGGCCGAATTCAAATGGTGAAGAATAGATTTTAATGAGCTAAATTTGTATATAAATACATACCATGAATTTTGGGTAAGTTAAAAATAATTACTAGTGTTTAAATGACTAGTTTAATAAGTTATGTGGTAAAAATATAATTTTCATAAAGTTTGGTGTAAAACCGAGAAACATATAAGTTTATGGGTATATTAATGTATTAAGTATGAAATTAGACTATGGTCAAAGTGATGACCGAAAACTTTGAGTTAAAATGATTTATGACATGAAATATTAAGTTTATAAAAGTTATGGGGTGAATATGTAATTTATAAGAGTTTAAATATAAAACAAGATTTCATATGGGGCGAATTCACAATTTGTGGAAATATAAGTGTCCCCTTGATTATTAATGAAATTAAATATTAAACTATGGTTTATAAATGAATATGTAATTTATATAAAGTTTTTGGGGTTAAAATGTAATAATAAAATTCTAAGGCAAAGCCGAAAATTAATGTGGCTAGTGGGTGATTTATGGAAGTTAAAGTGTTCAAGTAATAATTACTAAATTTATAGATGTTTGGTGGTTAGTGAATTAATTAATTAAGAAAATAAAACTATGTATTATAATGTATTTTGGAGTATAATGTAAAGTTTAAGAAATAAATAAGGATATAATATATTAACCAAAAGTATGTTGTAATTATGAGGTTAAAAATATTTGTAGGTCCTATATGGATATCTAAGAAATCTAGAAAAGAAAATTATGATTTAAGGATTTATGAAATTTAAACTATATGATATACAAGTACAAGTAATTTACTTGTAAAAGAAATAATATTATTTTGGGTTAGTTTGTAATTAATAAAAGATATGGGAGAATTATGCCCATGCGTAACGTGTAATTATAATTTGAGGATTTTAAGTTGTTATGTCATTTAGACAATTATATATAGTATCATAAATAATACATGTATGAAAAATAATATATCAGATTTTCAAGTAAATCAAAAGGAAATGAATATAATTATGGGATTTAAAACTATGGTTATATAGTTATAAGGAATTTAATTGTAACCAATAAATATTAATTATGGTAAGTGGAGATAACAAAGAATTATAGAATATTATGTCCATGTATGACATATAAAAATATTGGGGAAATTATGAGGATGTCAATTAGACAATTGTAAAACATGTAACATAAATGGTACATGAATATAAGTTATATACATTAAAGGATTTTAAAACAAATCAAAAGAAATAACAAATAAGTTATATTAAGTCATAACGTGGTTAAAAAGAATTACCACACAATATAAGTTTATAAATTAGGATTACATGTTTTGGAAATATATAAATGCCTTAATCAAATAAAAGGCTAAGAGGTTAAAGAAACTACTTAAGTATGAAGAAATAAACCTCACATGAAATAACGAATACGAAATCGTTTCATGAACCAATAAAATTATTATACGGGGTTACATAATTAACACTCTCAGTTAATCCTATTCTAGGACATTGTTTGACCAGACGTTGACGGGAACTAAACAAGTACAGTCTACGGTGAACGGTATGGAATTCTTGCAGTCTGCTCTCTACCGGATTACACCGGCTTGTGTGCTATCTGTTGTTTGGATTAACGACCAAGATGATTATATGTAAAATGTTGCATTACTCTTGTGCACTGTTGTGTTATTCTATGTGCGTGATGTTGCTAACTATAACGTGTATGTTCCACGCATACAACACTACATTACCAGTGGGTTAAATACCTGCGTTTTATTATACCGAGAACTTGAACTCAAGTCTCTCACTAACTTCACTTTATAACAAACGTCATTGTCCTAAACGTGACAACTGACAATACACATTGTGTTCTTGTCTAACGTCCTTGAGTGACAACTAATAAATTCTATACTACGAGAACGAGGAGCCCAGTTGGATCTGGCCATGCATGCTACAGGAGCTGTACCTGTCACAGGTCGTCTCCAATTCAATTTACGTCGCGATGGGAGTTTTGGGTGCACTATGTCATCCACCGGCGGCGTACCGGAACAGTACAAGTGGGGAGGAAGACTTTATTCCTCTCGAGGGTTCGATTCCCAACAGTACAAGTGGGGAGGAAGACTTTATTCCTCTCGAGGGTTCGATTCCCACCTTTCTATAGTACAGGAGTTAACAACGTTAGCTTCTGAGGGACTAATTACCCACCTAATGTACGAGAGTCCCATCTCGTCTAAGGGTTTATCATACCCGACTATCTTACTCCACGAAGGAGGTTAACGAGGTCTCTATACCTCCATTGCTGTGAAGTACTCTTATATCCATGTTAGTCCCATTGTGAGGATCTGACTACTGGTGAATAATTACAGGACATCTAACTTGACCTTCTGCAGTCTTGTTCTGTGTGACATTGTTATCCTTGCATGGATGCTTGTTATGATTATATTATGATGCTTATTTACAGCTTTATAAAAATGACCTGCATGTATTCGACAAAATAGTTGGTGTGGCCCAGTAGCTTGTGGGCTGCACATTTTTCATACCGGCAAATTATTTTGCTGAGCCATTTCATGGCTAAACAATTCCAGGTACCTAAAGAATGAAGAGATTACCCGACCGAGTGTAGGCGGGGTAGAATTAAGACAGGGGACTGTTATCACCAGGGATCATTTTACAAGTACTGTACTTTTATTATTGACTTTTGATGTTTTAAGAGGTTTGTATTCAGCGCTCAGACCGTAGCATTTGTAAGTTATTTTGGAGTTAGCCTTGTTAGTCACATGGGTGACTAGCGGCGTTGTAGCACCACCCATTGTTATGTATATATTTTCCGCTGCATTTCCAGTTATCTTTGGGAGCTATCATTGTACAGGTTATTGGATTTCGGGTTGGGGTGTTACAAAAAGTGGTATTGTAACACCCCTCTCCACAATCACGTAATAATCTCTCACGTAGCAATAAATAAAACGTCTCGCAGCGGAAAAATAAATAACAATTACAAAAACTCACTCGGGTGTCACCGGCCATTACTTGCCCATGCGAGCAACGAAGCCAATCTACATCCAACTTCCAACATAAACAAACTGCTAACCGCCGTGATAACGAGAAACTCCTATACATCATACTAAGTCCATAAATCATAAACATCGACAAGTGAGCATCTACCCAAACATGAATATACACAACTTTACCATAATACAATTCACCATCTTCATTGCTATACAACATCTCCATGTGTGGTAACAAAAGTAAAACTCCAATTACCCTGTTCCTGCTCTTCAGCTCCGACAATGATCAACAACCTGTAATGGTGTAGTATCAGCGATAGACGCTGAGTATGCCGGGCCTGGACCCTAATGGTCACTTGTCATTTTAACCATCTTGTTATTAGATTGGTTTCATGCTTTTCCATTTTACAGTTATAATCAATACTGAAGCATAAATGTATAATATACATAATCATCCATCCAAATATCCATAAACATTTAACCATCCATCCAATCCAAACAGTCATAGAATATATCAAACAACATTTGTATATCGAACGTATCGAGTATTAACAATATATTGTACAATGTACAATCGCCGTAGCGTTCACCATCCACTGTCAATTTATTTTAGTTTGGCTTTCAAGCCCCATCCATATGTACAATGTACATTCGCCGTAGCGTACAGTTTCCATAGTTAATTATGTACAATGTACATTCGCCGTGGCGTACAGTTTTCATATTTAATTTACCTTAACCTTGTAGGCTCCATCCAACCATGTTTAATTATTAATATCAGTTGGGCGTCATGTTAGGACAACCCGATAACCTCACCATGGACAGTAGTCCTCCCGTACACACAAAGGTGCTCATTTCGCCAGAGGTCCGGAGGCCCCTGACTCTCTTATGTCTCGTAAGACGTCCATAAAAAAGGCCGTAGCCACCTGATCCACGATCCAATTTGGGCTCGTTGGATATAACCTGGAGCGGAATCCAATTAGGAAACCCCTCAGTGATCACAAATGTGCAACCAAGTAGTTCGTAAACTACCGGGATTCCTCACCTCAACTCATACCATCTCTCTCTCATAATGTTTAAGATCTGCTCTTAGTCTTATGGAGAATATAATTTATTAACCAGCGGCCCAATGGGTCACGCATACCTAGAAGTAATTCTAGGTTATATTCATGTTCGAGATCCATGCTCTAGAGACCGACAATGTCGTGACTCATCCCTAAGTGTTTTACTTAGGTTACCATATACTTAATATTAATATCATAGTATTATATCAAGTAACCGTCATGTCATCACAACGCATATGTATGTTTATATAAGTCGATCTATAGTCGACGTAGTGTTAGTCCCGTAGGACGCCCGTGCATATATAAATAATGCAGTAACACTTAATCACATACATGTATCCACACACATAACACACAAGTTATATCAACCAAATCCGAGCCCAAGGAGAAACCTTAGGTCAACTCGGATCAAACCCCTTTACATACCGTTCACCCTGATCGTATTACGCTGGAGTATGAATCAGCAAGATCATATGCTCCGTGTAGTCCGCTAGCTTGTCAAGCGTCCATGTCAGAAGTATAATCTAAACGGTAAGAAACTATAAGTCAGTCTCCATGACTAACTACATCCGGTATTTCCGAATAACAAGTAACCCCGACAGTTCACCCCTGTTTTCTACAGTTGTTTGTTACGGGTTTCTCTAAAACAGTCGGTTTTGTTACTTAAGCTCGTATGTCAAACTATTTCAACTGTTAAGTTTAATTCGTTATATTTCTTAAATCTTATCCACCAATAAATATAGATACATAACCCATAGTTGCATGTATGCATGCATGATTATATTATATTGATTTCTTTTTCGTATTGTATCATTTATTAAAGGGAAAATTCACAAGATACCACTGTTTAAGTTTCTAATTCACAAAATACCACTGTTTTTTTCGTAATTCAGCTTTAAACATGCTTAAACGTTGTCCGAAATGATGAAACTTTACATGAACGTTAAAGTGTTATATTTGGTCCAATATCAAATTTGAAGTTTTTTAAGCTCATATGTGACATGTGAGACCCAATGAACAAGTCACATGTTCATTGGGTCCCACATGTCACATATGAGCTTAAAAAACTTCAAATTTGATATTGGACCAAAATATAACACTTTAGCATCGTCCATGTAAGTTTCATCAATTTTGGACAACGTTTAAGCATGTTTAAAGCTGAATTACGAAAAAAACAGTGGTATTTTGTGAATTAGAAACTTAAACAGTGGTATCTTGTGAATTTTCCCTTTATTAAATTGTATCATTCTCCCACCATCCATTATAATACAATGTATTACATAACCCATTTATCTTTAGCAAATAATATTTGCATCCAAAACTCTTAACTTATAGTTCGTAACTATTTTTTTTTAAATAACCACCACCATTATATTATATGGTTTCCAACCATAATATATATTCACCTTATATACATTATTCTTGTGTATGTATATACTTACCACGTAGGTAATTCCCATGAGTTTAATAAACTCTTATATTTTATGTTACTTTTTATCATCTTTTATTAGATGATTATTCCCATTAGTTGTATTATATTATACAACTCGTATTAAGATTGTTATCCTAATATTATGTAACATTTTATGTTGTACATTTACAACTCCTAAGGTTTATTCAATAAATACCTTAGTTTATAAATCTCATTTATTTATAGTTTGTCACATTATTTTATGTGAGTACCCTTCCTTATATTAATTCCATCTCAACCATATAATTGTTATAACATTTATAACATTATAGACCTTAGTCTAAAATTCATTTTCCAACTCTTATTAACTCGGTATAGCCCTTACCTTTATTTAAATTCTATTTTGACCACATAACATTATGTAATGTTATTCCATATCGTAATATCATATAATGTGATATTTTTATTCCCTTTAACTTATAACCTATAGTTTTTATACAAAACTATTTATTATTGCCGCATGGGCACCATAGAAAAACCTTATTCCTTTCCATGAACCTTAGTTTCCTTTATTTCCAAAATCTCCCCATCACTTATACCATGTTATATATACCATTTAATATAACATTTCTAACTTATAAAAAGGGTATAACCTATGGTTATTTTTTGTAAATTCCGAACAGCCCTTGTGCTATTCTAAAGTTGCCATTTGGCCTATTTATAACATATAGTTTTATTAATCATTAAACCATATATTATACACATATCTTAATAAGTACTCTTATATAATTCTAAAATCACCAAATTTTCACCAAAGGTTCAAATATCCTTATTAACCCATATCTTTCGGTATTTACCATTCCACCATCTATTTTTCTCCAAAGTTGTCATAATGACATAATAACTATATATTATACATATATAGTTTATTTTAATTCCAAACCAAACCCAATAAATTCCTAATAGCCCATGGGTGTTTAAAATACCATTGTACACCCTTTATTTTCGGTAATAACATATTTACCACATATGTTATAAAAATATTACCATTAGGTACTTATCTTATTATAAAACCTTAAATGAGTTATCTAACTTATCTAATTTGGTCAAAACCTAGCATATGGTCAAGGTTGACCTCCTTAATATTTCCTTGACCACCAATTCCTTATAATTACGGTTTTAACCCCCAAGTTTCCAAAATTCACCATTTAACCCCAAAACTTTATAAAATCTTATAAACTTTATTTTAACTCCTTTTAACCTCTAATTTTCGGCCTTATTTTTATAAAGCCCCTAAACTTGATTTAATTACACCTAATTCCCCATTTCTTTTCGGTAATGCATTTTCACCACTTAAACTTAATTAAAAGCTTATAAATGCATAAATAAAATGGCCTAAAATCATGGCCTTTTACAAACATTTGCTCACAAAATAAATTACACATAAATGTCCCAAAAAACTTATAATTCTCGGCCTCACCACACACTTTTATTTAATTACCAAACTTCCACATAATGTCTTAAATTTGACAATTATGCTTGTTTAATTAGTTATAAAATTTATTAAACCATTCCTTAATCACCTAAGGTCAAAATAAGACCTTATTATACTCTTCACTCACGGCATATATGTAGAAATATGTATAAACACATATTAATATACCAAGTGTAAATTTAAGTGATTTATACCTTGATTTAGCTTAGGTAAATCCTTGTTTGGATTCGGCCGCCTTAAGGAGAATTTCTCCAAAGCTTGATTTACTTGTCCTCATGTAGAAAACAAGACATGATTAAACTCCAAACATGAGCTAATCATGAGAAGTAATTTAAGTCATGAAAATCATGGATTTTTACCTTAGATCTTCAAGCTTGTTTAGTCTCGGCCCTATTTTTCCAGTAAAGAAAGAGTATCAAAACACTCCTAAGAATAAGGTATAAAACCGTGGGTAGTTAGCTTGGAAGATAGCTAAGTTTTACCTTGTTTAAGATGCCAAAAATGGTGTTTTTGGCTTGGATCTAGCTACTCCTTGTAGATCTTGGTATACCAACTGAATCCACATGAAAAGGAGAAGAAAATAAGGCTAGGGAACCAAGGTTTACAACCGAAATTCACAAGGAAGAAGAGATATGTGCTTAGAGCACATTTTTACCTTAAATGGTCAAGACTTGAACTTTTCTCTCTTAGATCTGGTTATGGCCGAAATTTATCCTTCCTTTAACCTCCAAAACACTCTACATAGATGTATAGAAAAGGTTGGAGTCTAGATCAATGGAAAAGGAAAGAAGATGAAGAAATGGACATTTTCATGCCTTAGAAGCTTACCTAGAGCATGAGCTCTCTCCAATGGAGCTTGGAAGACTTACCTATGGTTGAGAGGAGCCAAAGAGAGCTCAAGGAAGGGCAAACTCGGCTGAAGTGGAGAAATGAAAGAGAATGACCTAAATTTGCCTTAAAGCACATTTTTCCTTATTTTATGTCTTTAATGATTTGATGACACACCAATGACTGATTGGTGTTGATTATTGAAGGCCTAATCATGGAGACAAGGACAAGCAGCCGGCCATGATAAGAGGAAGGTGTGAATAATTGATTCCAATTTGATTGAATAATGGATTTAAATGTTACTTTAAGCAATAAGTGAAGATGAGTCATCCTTGCTTGTCTTGTTCTTGCTTGGAGCACACCGTATAACAAGGATGAAGAGGGGCTCCAAATCGGCTGGCTTCACATGGGTAAGCAAGTGGTAAGCTACTTTTGTGTTTAAATAAGTTAAAGTTTGCTTTTTCCTTATTTTATGTAAAAGTAGGTGTTATTTAATTGTCACATGGATTTCTAGGAGCCTTAATAATCTGATTTATAAGGTCCAATTCGTGGTCAATGGTCAACATTGACCAACTTAGTCAATGTTGACCCAAACGGGCCCCACTTTAGGGTTTTATTAATATTTTAATATTAAATTTGTAAAAATTTGTAAATTTCTGGAATTAAATTCCTAGTATGATATAATCTAATTTATCATATTTAAAGGTAATTATAACCTTTTAGCCCATTTAAAACCAATTTAAAGGCAATTACACAAAACGTGCTTTAAGGAGTTTTAGTGCACATTTTGTGTCGCAAGGTGTTTCTGAGCTCTGTTTTCTTTGAAAATGGTTGTGTTATGTTCCTTACATGATATTGGATCATGGTATCCAATTTTATATCATTCAGAGGTCATTAGACCTTTAAGGTATTCTTAGAGCACATTTTGCCTTTTGACCTTGAAGCATGTAAATGCTTGTTCTTTGTGTTGGAGTGTTTCCAACAATTATAATGTTTAGTAATGTGTTAATATGCTTAGGACAAATTTTAGGTCCTAAGTAGTTCATTTGGGTATTTATTTACCCAAACAGTCAAGGGTGCAACATCTTGTTTTGTGTTGACCACTGTTGTTCTCAGTTGACTTTTAAGGCATGTTTAGGCCTTAATTAATGTAATTAAATATTTAATCCATGTTTAATAAGTTTGGGGTATTTCAATAAAAAGTGGTATCAGAGCGTAGTTGCGCTCTGAGATTTGAATACAACCGAAATTAACCTTGGGATACAGGGTGTGTGATAGTACAGTGAGGACTAGTAAGTTAGTTTTTACTTGGTCCGCCGAGGGCGTTAACTGTTCAAACTTACAGTAACTACAAACTATGACCTGCCTAAATAACGAGCAGATGTCGTAAAAAGGAATACATTAAAATAAATACTTAAGACTACCTGAACCGGCGAAAAGGATTTGTTGAAGACCGTACGACGTCAACTGTCATTTGCACGGGAGCTGACGACGAATAACAGTGACGCTATACCGATGACAACCAGAGAAGCTGACAACACTGCCTAGTATACATGTGATGGAATAGGATATATCTCAATGGACATACCCTGCATGATGATCCAACCTGCATGGCGCACTTGCTGCAACAAGTGCTGCTCCAGTAAACCAAACAAAAGAGAACGAAGACCTACACGGGAAGAGAAAAACACTGAATTTTATGGGATACCCAGGCACTGAGCTTGCTGCCCCGTGCGGGACAGGAAATCTTACAATCCCTTATTAACTTCGCGGAAACCGTGCGAACCTTGAGATATAACTATCAGTATAGTCTTACAAAAAATATATATAAATAACCAATGATAATACCAAGGAAAATCATAACAGTGACACACTATATATGATCAATCATCCAACGTAAATAAACGGGATGTAAAGGGTCTCAGCTAGTATAATGACAAGACCTGGACTCCTAATAAACAGTGAGAAAAGAACAAACTTTTGAATCCATATATTCCGAAGTCAGAAGAACTCCAAAATAGCATACTAAGTGCTATATACAAAATATACATTAATTGGGAGGTTATAACCTAAACTTTTGAGTATTATATATTCTAGAGGGAGAGTATCAAAAATATACCTACCCTATTTTGAGGCACATGTCCTACTCCATCCTTATGGATTTATACGAGCATATGTCTTCCATGACAACTCAATTTGAGAATGTAAGTAAAGAACACCTGAGAACAAACGAAGTTACCTCCCAATGTGGTATAAATTTTTATTATGATTATAGTAACAAATAACTCTCTATGGAGGCAGCGTAAATGTAACACCCCTACCATTAATACTATGCTTGCCGTCCAATCTCCTTACACATCAGATACACGCAGCGGGTACATATTTACATACAGTGGGTGATACAATGCCGTTAGTCACCCACATGACTAACAAGGCTACTTCTTCTACATACAGCATCGGTATGATGGACCGGAATCCCGAGTACTACACATCTATAATACATACTCCATTCGTCACTCAATTACAACAATGCTCCATTCAATACTTGCTCCTCTTCAATCCATACAATGCAATATACCTCACCGAGTCTACTAAGATCCTTATACATTTATAATGTCACTTCCAAGTTTATACATACTCTCTAGGAGTCTACATCTACCCATTTTCTCACAACTACTTACTTTCTACGTACAAGGGTGTGCCTCCGGTCTCTTCCTTGACCATATTTGCTTCGGGTACCTGCACACTAAAAAAATGTCCCCCGAAGGGGTCAGCTTTCACCGAGCATGATAACCGCATACCCCGCGTACTAGTGAGGGTACGCCGACCACTTGGTCGAATACATGCGGTTCGTTTTCATACAAACATACATGCACATGCTCTTATACACAATGTTACAATACATTACGCAAGGCTTACACACATACATCACTTCATTACATACAAGAAGTACAACATACGCCATCCAATACATACTTACCTTTTTCCGAATTACACATACACATTACATACACAACATACGATACTTGTTAGCTTCATTGGTCCACCCGGTTAATCGGGTGGAGATTACTCTTTTACTCGTTACTTCATACATACACTACGTACTCATACTCATACATACTTACGGATCCATACTTACTTACTCTTACTCTTACTCAAGTTAAGTCGTCGGGACCTCCGGCCTTGGGGACTACACCGTCCCTGTAACACCCCAACTACTAACAATACACTTAACAACACCTTGCAGCGGAAATCACAACTCACAACATAACTTAAACTCCTTGGTGTTACACGCCGTTAGCCACCCACGTGGCTACAAGGCTAACATACATACATCGTACCGGTCTGATGGACTAAACTCCCGAGCAACTACACATTAATCCCGTTCCATGTCCAACATTAATATACACTTACATTACAACTGTACCGAGTATTTACAAACTAATGCCGATAACAATTTCGGTCTTACTACACCTACAATACACTCTCAATTTGAATGACCACCCAGGTGCAACAACTACCCGTCCTACTCTCGAACGGCTTGCAGCTCCTTCGTACCTGTAGAGTAATGGGGGCCCCCAGAGGGGGTCAGCACCTTTGCTGGTATGGTAATCCCGCAGCCCGCATGCTACCGGGCCACGCACAACTATTTGTCATCTTAGCATGCGGTTGATTTATTTCAAACATGCGCAACTCACACACGTACTTCATGCTTAAAGGCACACATTCATTTAAGGTACACCACACAAGGTTAACACACACAATATAACCACACACTTCATTTAACAACATACACAACTTAATTTCTCTCTTCTTAGAGTTCATAAACTTTACTTAGGGAGTGCCGGGGTGATATAAGCCCGAGCACAACATACATACATTTTCCTTACTTGATTGGCGGTCTCATATAGGACCGATCACAACATACATAATTTCCCCTAGCTCCAATAATGAGTTAGGTAAGCCTTGGTTAAGCTTGTGGGTGGTTGTGATTCAAGGATGAAAAACAACCGTAACATAACAAAGAGGGAGTCGAAGCGAACTTAGGCATCGACACCCTACTAACATTATACATTTCCCTCCTAGCCCGATGTGGAGGTCGGGTAGGTAAGCTTTGGCTAAGCTAGTGGGAGGTCGAAATCCAATGAAGGAAAACAACCCTAACATAACAGGATGGGAGTTAATTTACATATATATATATTAACTCCCAAACAATACGCGCAACCGGAACAACCGGATTCCTCTCCATACATAACATATACTTATTAGTTAGAGGTTCCCTTATGGAACTTACCACATATACATCACATAGTGTTACTAACTCGGTTAGACACATAAGGGGTGTAATATCCCTTTTTAACAAACATGGATAACTGTATCCAGTAACAACAACAACATATCCAACAAGCCACATACATCACACATAATCACAACATACACTAACGCACGGATAGCCGTAGTTAGAACGTTCCCATGGGTTGGGACGTTTATTCCGAATACCGATCTCTTATGTGAACCTAAAGTCGGTTAACTATTATTTAACACATAACTAAGGTTAAGCGGTATCGGAATTAATTACGCCACAATAATGAATTACTGTAAACTCATTTCATGCTTTATCTTGCAAGGTGGCAAACACACAGAAAACACATTGGCATACAAGCCGGTGTAATCCGGTAGGACACAGGTTGCAAGAAAACCATACCTGTCACCGTAGGTGCACTCTAATGTGCCATCACATGCTCCTTGAAATTTTTGATAACTGACCATATAACTATCTTAACAAATTATTCAACACTATGCGCCCACGATTAACCCCGTTCGGTAGTTTTAACTTACATTTTTATTACAGCTTCTCACCACTCGATTACCATCATAACTCACTTAATTTATCCTTAACAACCTTATAACATCATCACATATTAATCCCCATCATTGGATGTCATTTCCTACCCTTAAACAAAATTTTGATCAACATTCACTGTGTCCGAACTTGTGTCCGGACATCTAAGGTCGGACACAAGTCGAAGCAAACTCTGGGGAAAATTTTCAACACGTCCGAACTTGTGTCCGGACATCAAAGGTCGGACACAATTCGAGAGCAAAACCGGAAAAATTTCAACGTGTCCGAACTTGTGTCCGGACATCAAAGGTCGGACACAAGTCAAGACTAAAACCGGGGAAAAATTTTGACGCGTCCGAACTTGTGTCCGGACATCAAAGGTCAGACACAATCGAACAAAATTTCTGGAAAAATTTCTTTCGAGTGTCCGGACTTCAAAGGTCGGACAGAAGTCCGGACACCACTTAAAACTCGAAAAAATAACGCGGCGGGGCATGTCCGAACTTCCAAGTCCGGACGGAAGTTCGGACGTGCCCAGAATTTCAGTAAACAGAGGCAGTTTCTATCTATGTTTACAATCCCAAAAATCCATACTCACTCATTAAATTCCCAAGTCATCTAGCACCATTTTGCTATCATTCTTGCACTCTCCTAACTCCCTTTTATCCATCCTTATTAAACCTCCCAATCAGCACCTAATCCCTCTCAACCTTAACACCATCATCAACACACATTTCCCATTGAAATTTTGACATAACTTCCCCATAACCTTATGCATCCAAACCATCAATATACATCCTCCTCATTCCTAATCTAGCCATACCCTTCCAAGGGTCCTAACAGCACTTAACACACTCCTCAAATTCATCAACACACACATACTAACCATAATCTCCATGAACACAATATAAACACAACCTCCAAACATTTGGCTCTTAAGGCCCTCAATTCAACATTAATTCACAAATTTGGGTTCATTAAATTGTTTACCCATCCCAAACAACTTAAATAATATACACAAGGTTTAAGGTGAATTCCTTACCTTAATTTCACAAGTCTCTCACATTCTCCTCTTGCTCCTCATCTCTTCCAAAAATCAATTTAGAGGGTATGGAGTTTCCACACTCCATCCCAACATCCATGAACACAAAACATACACAATTAATTATCTAAACCCTTAGAAACTCAATTTAACCAAGGGCTAGAATAGGGTTTACCTTTTGAAGCTTTTAAAGAGGGATTTTCTCCCTTGAATCAAGAAGGAACTACTCCACCATTGAAGGGTCAATTTGGAGCTCAAGAACAAGAAGAAAAACAAGGTATCAAAATGGTGAAAAATTGATTACACCAAGAGATGGAGGAAAAATGACTTTCTCTTGGAAATTTTTACCTTAGAAGAAAGAGGAGACTCCAAGCTTCTCATTGGTGCCATTTTCTCCTCAAATGGTGAAAACCCGTGGAGGTCAACTTCATCCTTTTGGAATTTTGAAAAGAGAGGATGATAGAGCAGGATGAGAGGAAGAAGAATATGTAGTTATTTTTGTGATTGGAGCTCAAATGGAGCTTGGGGATGAAGAAGAATGGAGGAATCCATTGTTGGCTTGGTTGGGAAGTTCCATCGGCAGAGAGAGAGGAGGGAGACCGGCTGGGAGAGAAAGAGAGGAAGAGAGGAAGAGAGAGAGAGAAAAGGAAATAAGGAAAGAGAGAGAGAGAGTGAGGGGTATTTGTGCCCTTTGTTATTTGGCTCTCTCTTGACTTAATTAATTAATTAACTGGTCACATGCGAGTGGGCTGTCTACATAAATAAAACCGGCCCACCAATATAAACACGCTGGAGCGTTTTTCGTCTTTTGACAGAAAACGCTCGTTTAATTGCCCGGTTTAGTACTATTCACTAACCGGGACTGTTTACCGGAATTTCCTCTTTCCTTTAATTTTTAATGGCTATTAAACTCCCATTAATGTTTAATTATTGTTATAAAATCAACTATTATTTTTACGGGGTCGTTTAACTGTTTAAAGTCACGTTTTCGGGTTTCCTCGAAAAACGCGCCTTAGACTCCGTTAGCGTTTTAACGCATTGTTTGGATCCGTTTTCTTCCGGAATTTCTCCCACACGTTCTCAGTGTGTAATTAAGGTATAAAAATATATTTATAACTCTAACGAAGGTTATGTACCTCCTAAAATAATTAAATACGTGTTTTCACGTTTTATGACTTTTACGCATTTTCTTTTTCTTTTTGGTTTTTATTTCTTCACCAATAATCTTAAGGACTTAATTAGCCTTAGAAAATTATAATTACATAATTAATTAACACATTAAGGTTTGGGGTATTTCAATCTACCCCCCTTAAAAGAACTTCGTCCTCGAAGTTCACACTTCCCTAGCGTCATTTGAATTAGAACACAGGGATTACTTGCAACTTAGACTTCCATAACAAACATGCTTTACATCATAACCTCGGACTTAACGGTCCGGGTAACATATACACATCCATACATAACATAACATACTCACATAGTAACCTCGGACTTGATGGTCCGGGTACCTTAACAACATTGTTCCAACATAACAACCCTTAGACTCTTAGGTCTGGGTAACATAACAACATTTGGACTCGCAGGTCCTGATAACATAACATCACTTAGACACTTAGGTCTTGATAATATAACAACCTTTAGACACACCGGTCTAGGTAACATAACACTTTCGGAACTTAACCACATTAGGACTCGAGGTCCCAAAGTAATAATTATTACACATACCACACAACATGTCTTAGCATGTATATCAACCAGAAATTCCTTTTCCATCTCTTCATGAGTTCGAGACCCATGTCGAGTACATATACACTGTGATCCCGCAGAACCGGTCGCGATGGACACTCTGGTCCCCGTTCCTTTGGAGATCAAAACAATTGCATACATCTTTAAATATACTTCTCATGTCACCGGTCCTAAGACAAAGGCTCATACGTCCTCAGCTCGTGAGCAAGTAGTAGGAAAATAGCCTCTACGAGGTTAAGTATAACGAAATCCTTTATTGGAAGGGTACAAGTTGAAAATCCTCTTCGAGGTCACATAAAGGTAGTCCTTCCTTTGAAAATACCACCTAAGAATCTTAAAATATTTATTGAAGTCTAGAAAATACCAATTGCAAATTTGAAACCCAATTTAAAATTCTTTTGAAAGCTCCATACAACTCCAAGTCCAATTATTGTTAACTGCATCTTATTCTTGATGTGATTATTTATGACCACTTATAGGGAGTTTCAAGAATCATCCAACCCTAACGTGATCAGCATCAGAGTTGAACTATCTTTCCACCCCAATTTGTGTTCGGCTTCCCTTGATCTCATGATAATCAAGTTTCACCTCCCACTTCATTTTCACACAGCAACTAATTCAAACATATACCATTTTCTATCTTTTAGTCCATCTAGTCATAATCATTACATCTCCAAGGGTGGAACTATGTCCATCAATCATCTTCCAGATTTATTTTAAATCAAGTTACCTAGGGAATTTAATTCTCACTAGGTTCTACATTGGTGTCACACCTCCTCATAAATCACAATACTGTATATATACATATGTCCATATATATATTTTTATCAAAATATAATACACAATATTACTTTTGGTATCATATGAACATACATAGTCGGGGTTTAGTTCCCCGGGAGTTTTCTACTCCCTTATACATATACTTTCACACATCTCTTAACAAAATAACACACTTATCACAATGGTATTCGCATCTTCAGTGCGCAATTACCATGATTAAACCATGAATGAATGCGTATGTTTATGTAACACTCGCACCAATCATCAAAACAAATCATTTTGTGCTATGCACACCATAGTTCACGTACACTTGTACGGTAAAACATACTAAACGGTTTTGCGCTCTACCCCCCTTAAAAGGGATTACGCCCACGTAATCAATCACTTAATCACTGGTTTAAACGTTCTACCGTCGTGAAGTGTTTTATCTCCACGCGGTTATTACACAATGTGTTTTGGTTAGAGGTTCTTAACCATATTGGCGGTTTAGTCCCTGAACCATGAATCCTTTTTAGAGTTTGTTTAACTCATAACCGGTTTCGATTCTGGCCTGTGAGGCTTCTAGGCATTAATAATTAGCCATTCACTCATATTCACCACGGACATTTCCATACTTGAATCGCTGGCTCACTAGTTTCTGCTGCGCGACTCTTGATAATTTAGAGCTTAGTTTGCCCCTACATTATTCCTACTGTATTGTACATTCCCGATTATCACCCTTATCTTGGTAATAACGGTTTCTCAACCGACGCGTGGTATTTCTTACCATGAGCGAATACGGTGAGTTACAGACTTACTATCCACTTCCATGATAATTTACTGTATTCCACAATGACTTACTTGATTTCTTCCGACTTACTGTCCGTTGAGTTTGAGCTACTACCTATTGTGTAGTACTCTGTCGGTTATTCCCAACACTTGAGGTATATTCATACTGTTTTTCCCTATCACATAGTATCAACCACTGGCTTATTGCTCAGTCTGTCTATCATCACTTACTTGTATGTCCATTGAGTTTCACCCATAACTGGTCTTATTTGCCACATTATTATTTAACAATACTTCTACAACGGTCGCTTACTGCGCACCGTGCTTTTACTCATTGCATAACGTTAACTTACACTGCATCCACTGTTATTTTAGCTTTCGCCACTACACAGCGTTTCGCCATTTATTTGGCTGATAGCTGAATACGCTATTTTCAAATCCTTATGCTCCTTGAGCGTTGTTCATTTCACATCTAGCATCCCACACGTAATGGTGGTTGCTATTCGACTTATCACTCTTTCAGTCTCCACAACTGGTACAACTCTTTTCCTAGTAACAACATGGTCAACCTTTAACACATTCCCTGAACTTAATTCACATAACTACCGCTGTTGCGGTCTCCCATATCAAGAGGTATCCCCACACTTTAATCGGTGGTTCGTTATCCGCTTACTTACTTATATAACATAAACTTCCGTAATCAATAGAATTTACTTAACACATTTTACTTGTGGCTTATAAGCTCTATTGCCTCGAGCTCTGCTCATTGTAGGCTGTTCACACATATTTACTTCTCTGCATAATATTACATGGCTTTTAGATTGCATTGAGCTCCATGACAAGGTCGTTGTTCCTTTCATGGTATGCCCCTTCAAGGTTGTCAGACTTCCTTCTGACGACTTGTGCTTAAACTGGGTGTTAGTTTCAACCCTTGCGTTTCTGTCACGTTATCCCGTTCAACCACTGATGACCCAAACACCCTTTTAAGGATAGTTCCTGGGTGTTACTAGGTTATGCCATTACATCTGGCTTGTACTTATGAGTATGTTTGATTAACTACATCGCCTTACGCTCTTGGCCGGTTAATTATCCTCTTTAGTGAGATTGATATCCCTTGTGATCATCTCGGGAGTTCCATCCCGATCATTGCACATTAACGTGTCCATAGTAGGCATCTGCCTCGCCATATATAGGCTGGGTACTTACTCCAGTCATTATATTCATCCTTCAGGATTCTTAAGACATATTCTATGCCGTTACTTACTAACCCGTGCATTTCGCACTTGTTCACCCTTAAACATTTCCTTAAAATAAACTTACTGATTCCTTCAGTCTTGTTGACTTTTCTGGATTCCTTTACTTCAACCATTCTTGGTAACTCATTCTCTTGCTTGACTTTTACTTCGGACCGTAGTATGGAGTCGACTACTTCCCGTGTTCCAGACTCCACTCGTATACATACGTGGGGTACCCTACTGATACATTGCTACTTACCCGATTAACCTATAAGAAGGTTTGTCAGGCCCACAAGCTCCTATCGGAGTGCGGTCGTCCCACATTACAGTTGGTGCACTCGTAGTGTCCGTCACACGCCTAGGTGAAGTATTCTGTTGTCAACTCCTCTTATATTATCCTATGATAATATGCATTCCATGCTTCCCGAACTTAATCAAGGGAAGTGTATCCACTGTTGTATTGTTATGAACTCACTCCATTCCCTCGGGTTGTTACCCTTGGGTTTACCGGTTTCCATCCGGTTGTTTAAAAGTAACTGGGTAAAACTTACCTACCATGTGGCACTGAGGCCTGTGTAGGTCTCCTGGTTTGGTTTAAAGAAAGTTGGAAATAAAATGGGTTTGAAAGAAAATTTGGTTTTGAAAACGGTTTTGAAAATGAATTTAGGTTGGAAGAAAAATTTTCGTGGTTTTACAACATTTCAAGCCTTATCCAAGTCTAGCTTCTTGCTGACTGGTGTATTTCCAATTACAGAGGTCAGGCTGCTAAGCCCTTCCACAGTTATTATAATCTCACTTCACTTCATGGTACTTTACTAAGTACTGGTAGTTGTTTTAAAATTTCCCGTACAACCTTGTTGTAGCAGCACTTGCCATGGCAAGTGCGCCATGCTTACTGGTTTTCGGTTCAATACACACTGGTTGCGGCATTGTTTACTTCCGCACCAACATCAATGGCCTTGCTGGCCCTTACTTGATCTTACAGTCTTAACAATGAATCCTCTGGGTACTCCTCACTGTCTTCACGTGATAACCATTAACTAGGGCGTTTCCCATTCTGGGAGACCCCTTTTTACTTAGTATCGTATCCTCCTCGTACTACGTCGTAGTTCTTTGCTCGGTTGGTGTACCGTTGGTGTGTTAGTCAACATTGTAGTCCCGTAGACACTCGTCTCGGGCTCTACTACTTCACTTCTCCACTGTTGCATGGTTAGTGCTTGCACGCTGGTTATCCTCGACTGCTTCGCATGTCGACCCAGGGTGCTGGAAATTCCATTCTCTTGTGCATAAGATTCTTCACTTTTATCTAACAAGAGCGGTTTATATTGTTAAAATGGAGACCGTCTTCGGGATCACACCTTTCGGGATCTACCGTATGACAGGTTCTCCGTACTTATAAGGATACTTAGTAACAGCCAGATCGGGTATTCCCGAGTAAGAGAGGACTTTCATCTCTCTGGCGTTCTTTTTCTAAGTTATAACATAGGGTTTGTGGAGGGCGGGATGGATACTGTAGGTATCCAGTACACACTGGTATTCCCTAACTAGCGCACTTCTCACGCTATCACTCAACCCTTAACCCAAAGTACTAAACTCTTAACTCGGTACTTCCTAAGCTCGGTATTTCAGTCATCAGAGCGATACTTCGCTCTGATACCACTTTTTGTAACACCCCAACTACTAACAATACACTTAACAACACCTTGCAGCGGAAATCACAACTCACAACATAACTTAAACTCCTTGGTGTTACACGCCGTTAGCCACCCACGTGGCTAACAAGGCTAACATACATACATCGTACCGGTCTGATGGACTAAACTCCCGAGCAACTACACATTAATCCCGTTCCATGTCCAACATTTAATATACACTTACATTACAACTGTACCGAGTATTTACAAACTAATGCCGATAACAATTTCGGTCTTACTACACCTACAATACACTCTCAATTTGAATGACCACCCAGGTGCAACAACTACCCGTCCTACTCTCGAACGGCTTGCAGCTCCTTCGTACCTGTAGAGTAATGGGGGCCCCCAGAGGGGGTCAGCACCTTTGCTGGTATGGTAATCCCGCAGCCCGCATGCTACCGGGCCACGCACAAGTATTTGTCATCTTAGCATGCGGTTGATTTATTTCAAACATGCGCAACTCACACACGTACTTCATGCTTAAAGGCACACATTCATTTAAGGTACACCACACAAGGTCAACACACAATATAACCACACACTTCATTTAACAACATACACAACTTAATTTCTCTCTTCTTAGAGTTCATAAACTTTACTTAGGGAGTGCCGGGGTGATATAAGCCCGAGCACAACATACATACATTTTCCTTACTTGATTGGCGGCCTCATATAGGACCGATCACAACATACATAATTTCCCCCTAGCTCCAATAATGATGAGTTAGGTAAGCCTTGGTTAAGCTTGTGGGTGGTTGTGATTCAAGGATGAAAAACAACCGTAACATAACAAAGAGGGAGTCGAAGCGAACTTAGGCATCGACACCCTACCAACATTATACATAATTTCCCTCCTAGCCCGATGTGGAGGTCGGGTAGGTAAGCTTTGGCTAAGCTAGTGGGAGGTCGAAATCCAATGAAGGAAAACAACCCTAACATAACAGGATGGGAGTTAATTTACATATATATATTAACTCCCAAACAATACGCGCAACCGGAACAACCGGATTCCTCTCCATACATAACATATACTTATTAGTTAGAGGTTCCCTTATGGAACTTACCACATATATACATCACATAGTGTTACTAACTCGGTTAGACACATAAGGGGTGTAATATCCCTTTTTAACAAACATGGATAACTGTATCCAGTAACAACAACAACATATCCAACAAGCCACATACATCACACATAATCACAACATACACTAACGCACGGATAGCCGTAGTTAGAACATTCCCATGGGTTGGGATGTTTATTCCGAATACCGATCTCTTATGTGAACCTAAAGTCGGTTAACTATTATTTAACACATAACTAAGGTTAAGCGGTATCGGAATTAATTACGCCACAATAATGAATTACTGTAAACTCATTTCATGCTTTATCTTGCAAGGTGGCAAACACACAGAAAAACACATTGGCATACAAGCCGGTGTAATCCGGTAGGACACAGGTTGCAAGAAAACCATACCTGTCACCGTAGGTGCACTCTAATGTGCCATCACATGCTCCTTGAAAATTTTTGAGTAACTGATAACATTATAACTATCTTTATTAACATCGGGGTAACATAATTATTCAACGACTAATGCGCCCACGATTAACCCCGTTCGGTAGTTTTATAACTTACATTTTTATTACAGCTTCTCACCACTCGATTACCATCATAACTCACTTAATTTATCCTTAACAACCTTATAACATCATCACATATTAATCCCCATCATTGGATGTCATTTCCTACCCTTAAACAAAATTTTGATCAACATTTCACTGTGTCCGAACTTGTGTCCGGACATCTAAGGTCGGACACAAGTCGAAGCAAACTCTGGGGAAAATTTTCAACACGTCCGAACTTGTGTCCGGACATCAAAGGTCGGACACAAGTCGAGAGCAAAACCGGAAAAATTTCAACGTGTCCGAACTTGTGTCCGGACATCAAAGGTCGGACACAAGTCAAGACTAAAACCGGGGAAAAATTTTGACGCGTCCGAACTTGTGTCCGGACATCAAAGGTCGGACACAAGTCGAACAAAATTTCTGGAAAAATTTCTTTCGAGTGTCCGGACTTCAAAGGTCGGACAGAAGTCCGGACACCACTTAAAACTCGAAAAAATATAACGCGGCGGGGCATGTCCGAACTTCCAAGTCCGGACGGAAGTTCGGACGTGCCCAGAATTTCAGTAAACAGAGGCAGTTTCTATCTATGTTTACAATCCCAAAAATCCATACTCACTCATTAAATTCCCAAGTCATCTAGCACCATTTTGCTATCATTCTTGCACTCTCCTAACTCCCTTTTATCCATCCTTATTAAACCTCCCAATCAGCACCTAATCCCTCTCAACCTTAACACCATCATCAACACACATTTCCCATTGAAATTTTGACATAACTTCCCCATAACCTTATGCATCCAAACCATCAATATACATCCTCCTCATTCCTAATCTAGCCATACCCTTCCAAGGGTCCTAACAGCACTTAACACACTCCTCAAATTCATCAACACACAACATACTAACCATAATCTCCATGAACACAATATAAACACAACCTCCAAACATTTGGCTCTTAAGGCCCTCAATTCAACATTAATTCACAAATTTGGGTTCATTAAATTGTTTACCCATCCCAAACAACTTAAATAATTATACACAAGGTTTAAGGTGAATTCCTTACCTTAATTTCACAAGTCTCTCACATTCTCCTCTTGCTCCTCATCTCTTCCAAAAATCAATTTAGAGGGTATGGAGTTTCCACACTCCATCCCAACATCCATGAACACAAAACATACACAATTAATTATCTAAACCCTTAGAAACTCAATTTAACCAAAGGGCTAGAATAGGGTTTACCTTTTGAAGCTTTTAAAGAGGGATTTTCTCCCTTGAATCAAGAAGGAAACTACTCCACCATTGAAGGGTCAATTTGGAGCTCAAGAACAAGAAGAAAAACAAGGTATCAAAATGGTGAAAAATTGATTACACAAGAGATGGAGGAAAAATGACTTTCTCTTGGAAATTTTTACCTTAGAAGAAAGAGGAGACTCCAAGCTTCTCATTGGTGCCATTTTCTCCTCAAATGGTGAAAACCCGTGGAGGTCAACTTCATCCTTTTGGAATTTTGAAAAGAGAGGATGATAGAGGAGGATGAGAGGAAGAAGAATATGTAGTTATTTTTGTGATTGGAGCTCAAATGGAGCTTGGGGATGAAGAAGAATGGAGGAAGCCATTGTTGGCTTGGTTGGGAAGTTCCATCGGCAGAGAGAGAGGAGGGAGACCGGCTGGGAGAGAAAGAGAGGAAAGAGAGGAAGAGAGAGAGAGGAAAAGGAAATAAGGAAAGAGAGAGAGAGAGTGAGGGGTATTTGTGCCCTTTGTTATTTGGCTCTCTCTTGACTTAATTAATTAATTAACTGGTCACATGCGAGTGGGCTGTCTACATAAATAAAACCGGCCCACCAATATAAACACGCTGGAGCGTTTTTCGTCTTTTGACAGAAAACGCTCGTTTAATTGCCCGGTTTAGTACTATTCACTAACCGGGACTGTTTACCGGAATTTCCTATTTCCTTTAATTTTTAATGGCTATTAAACTCCCATTAATGTTTAATTATTGTTATAAAATCAACTATTATTTTTACGGGGTCGTTTAACTGTTTAAAGTCACGTTTTCGGGTTTCCTCGAAAAACGCGCCTTAGACTCCGTTAGCGTTTTAACGCATTGTTTGGATCCGTTTTCTTCCGGAATTTCTCCCACACGTTCTCAGTGTGTAATTAAGGTATAAAAATATATTTATAACTCTAACGAAGGTTATGTACCTCCTAAAATAATTAAATACGTGTTTCACGTTTTGTGACTTTTACGCATTTTCTTTTTCTTTTTGGTTTTTATTTCTTCACCAATAATCTTAAGGACTTAATTAGCCTTAGAAAATTATAATTACATAATTAATTAACACATTAAGGTTTGGGGTATTTCAGTCCCACCTCCGGGATTTACTTGACTCACCAATCCGGGATGCTACCCATTTAAGGGATTTGGGCCGCGGACCAGTTTAAGAGTCAGGAATTGCAGCCAACCTCTTGTGACTCCGCATCCTCACGCGTGGCCGAAGCTATATCGAACTTCTACTCATTCCGGTTTACTCACTCAAGTTAGGAGTTAGGGAGTTAGGAATTAGCAGAAGTCATTCATTCAAGCCACAATAATACAATACAACGTTCATATACGCATTCATGCAAATACAATACAATATACAAGTACGCTACAAGGTACAATTACACATCATCATCATTCATATATTTCATGAATTATACAAACTATTGTTCAAGACAAATATCCAGAACAATGTAAACAAGCACAAGTAGGTGCAATATAGACCGATTCATGCATTTATCTTATTAGGTGATCAAATAAGCACACAAATCGGGGTAACCAGATTAGGATACAGGGCATGAAGAAATCATACCTTTCACCGTTGTACTTGTATCCTAATGTTCCTCCAGTGTTCTCAAATCAAATCCTATTATATAAACATACAGTTGAATGATTAATCTATCTATCATTAACTTAACCCGATTACCCTTACGTTTACTAATCCATGCTTATTAAGTCTTGCATTACAATACTTACATTTTATTTACTTACTCCTAATCACTTAACAATGGTTTACTTACCTATATATGCACATGTGTATAGGTGGGTATACATGTACATACATACATATACTAACCGTAGTCTTATAGTTTTTTTTTTTGTAAGTTTTGACCCGACCAAACTTGCGACCGGCCTTGCAAGTTCGGTCCTAGTCAGTAGGCTACATCGGGTGAAAATCTCCAGGGCCGACCGACCTTGTAAGTCCGGTCCCAAGGTCGGTCCATTCCAGTGAGTTACTTAACGGAAGATTTTAGCCCGACCGAGCTTGCAAGTCCGGTCGCAAGGTCGGTCCATTCCAGTAGCTTACTCGACGGAAAAATTCTGAGTCGACCGACCTTGCAAGTCCGGTCGCAAGGTCGGTCCATTCCGGTAAGTTACAGACGGGAGAATTTTTCTGGTCCGACCGAACTTGCAAGTCCTGTCGCAAGTTCGGTCCATTCCAGAAACTTTCCCGTCTTTGTGAATCTGGGCTCGACCGACCTTGCAAGTTCGGTCCTAAGGTCGGTCCGGCCCAGTATTTGCATTTTAATTTCTGTTTTCAGTTCTAACCTTTACCCATTGTTTCCCCAATCTTCCCACATGTAATCCCACATGTTTTAACACTACCTAGGCCCTCAAAATGCCTTAGTTCATCCCCCAAACTTACTACTCAATTCCTACCTTCACTTACACATTTTTCCTTACTCCTTCTCAACACTTATACTAGTTCTTACTCCTCTAATGCAACAGATTTTTGTTGCCACTTCTACCACTCAATACTCCCTCTATCAATGTCACCCCTAGCATCCCAAATACATCTCCAACAACTACAATATCTATACCCAAGTCCAGCACTCTTTTTACCAATTCTTACACACTAATTTTCCTAACTTCTCCATACATCCTTATACCCTTTTGCTACTGATTTTCACACCTCTTGTTTCTCATACTACAACTACCTCTTCATCACTACTAAACATACCTACCAACTCCAATACACACCTTGGTTCTCCCATTCACCAAGTCATCCATAAGTGTACATTTCCTACCAAAAATTTGCCATAGTTCACCTACAATTCTCACTTATCCACACATACTCATTATAACCAAAATCATTCCTACTCTAGCCACACCCATACAAGGGTCCTACCAGCAGTACAAAGCAATCTCAATCATTACAATACACCAACACCCCTTCCAACATTAATACCAATACTCATACACAATATACTTGGCTCTAAGGCCTACAATTTACTCACTAGTTCCCAAATACTCAAAACTTCATAAACTCCAATACCAATACAATAGTTTAGGTTCTTTTACTTGTTTACCCACTCCATTGCTCTAATGCATAAAAATTAACATTAGTAAAGAGCTCTTACCTTGAGCTTATAATTCCTTCATTCTTTTTCCCAATTCTCCTCTTCTTTCTTTCTTGCCCAAATCGGCCATGTGGGGACCCAATGAACACAAAACAACCATAATTAATATACCAACCCCTTAATTAATGTTAGTTCATATAAATGCTTAAAACAAGATTTCTAGGGTTTACCTTTGGAGAGTTTTAGAAGGGGTTTTAACCCTTGGTTCAAGAAGGTGAATCCACCACCATTGTAAGGTTGATATTATGCTCAAAAGAGAGAGAGGAAACAAGGCATTACAAAGGGTAAAAATCGGTTGTGAAGAAAGATGGAGAAAACATGAGTTTTTCATGTAGATTTTTACCTTGTTGGAAAGAGGAGGCTCCAAGCTCCATAATGGTGTGCTTTTCTCTTAAAATGGGGAAAACCCATGGAGATGAAACTCACCCTTTTCAAATTTTAAAAAGAGGGAATGATAGAGGAGAATGAGGGGAGTTCAAATATGTAATTATTTTTGAGTTTGGAGCTTACATGGAGGTAGAGCATGAGGTTGAAGGAGGGAAGCCATTAGAGCTTCTTGAAGCTCTCAAAATCGCAGCCACAAGGGAGAAGAAGAGGGGGAGTACGATGAGGAAGGAGGGAATGGGAGAGAGAGAATAGAAAAGTGAGGTGAGAGAGTAAATAGATAAAGTAGCTTTTACTTTATTGTTTTTCTTTGCTTTTTGGCTCTCTTATTTAGTTAGCTAGTTACATGTGTGTGTGAGGGAGTTGTTTGACAGATAAAAACCGGCCCCCCTACAGTTATACCAGCTGGAGCGTTTTTCGTCTTTTACAGAAACGCTCGTTATTTTACCCGGTTTAGGTACTGTTCACTAACCGGGTCCGTTTTCCGGAATTTTCTCGTTTCTTTATTTTTATTGGTTATTAAGCTTCCATAAATGCTTAATAATGTTTATTTAATGATTTATAATTTTTACGGGTTCGTTTGACCACTTAAAATCACGTTTTCGGGTTCTCTCGAAAAACGTGCGTTAAAGCTCTATTAGCGTTTTAATACATTATTTGGATCCGTTTTCTTCGGGAGTTGTTCCCGTATATTATTTAGGTCTTATTAAACCTTTAGAATCCATATAACACGCTAACCGAGGTCTCATACCTCCTATGGTTACTTAACGCTTATTTAGCGTTTTCCGCTTTTTGAGCGTTTATTTATTTCTTTTGGATTTATTTTTCCTTACTAGTATTAATTAGGTATCATTAGGCCCTTAAATACGTATTAGATTAATTTTAATCCTTATGTTTAAGTTTGGGGTATTTCAATCTACCCCCCTTAGGAACTTTGTCCTCAAAGTTGTTCGAGGTTATGGGTTTACAATGCTTACTCATTCTTACGTGTCTAATACCCAAGCCATACGTTTCTCCTCCTTACTAATCCCAAATCAGTTACTCAAGGTTTCTCCTTTCCATACCATACCGATGTACAATAATTACTCCGATCCGCACTGCTACCGACCATCCGGTTCCTCATTACCAAATTTATACATACATATAATGCAAAGCTATCACCAAAGCGATGCAATACACATACAATCCCGCAGACACTCAGGTCATCTAGACACTGGACTCCTCTATGTCCCGCTGCCCTTGGAATACTACAACGTAATATACTACTATCTTCTCCCGTACCAGCTTCCAACACGTACTTAGTCTCCAGTCTATAGAAAATCCTTCCCCATGGCTACATCGAAATCCTTCTAAAACATACAACTCCAGGTTCCAATTTATGTTCATTACTTCTATCCTATGTGTGATTCTTGTGACCACTTGAGGGGAGCTTCGAGAATCATTCGACCCTGATGTGATCAGCATCAGTGTTGAATTATCTTTCCACCCCAATTTGTGTTCGGTTTCCCTTGATCTGATCAGGATCAAGTTCGACTTCCCACATCAGGTTCAATCAAACAATTAATTAGTTGTTTTCATTTTCTATCTTTTTATTCTTTCTAGTCGTGATTACGAATTCATACATCTCCAAAGGATGGAATCAATCCATCAATCATCCTCACTCTACTTCCCAAATGCTTTACTCCGTGGTTCAATACCTAAATGCTCATTTCATCAACCTCCACTACTTCCATCCATTACTCACCATCATCTCCTATATTCTAACTAAGGAATACTACACTTATACGATTTAGTTGACTTCGATTGTTTCAAATATTTTACTTACGATTCCACTACTCATAAACTTCATTCATCTACTATCCTTATTCATTTCGTACTACTTCTTCAAAGGTTACAATACTTGTGGAGCTCCGTCCACTACTCATTACTTTTCTTTTACTAATACTCTTACATTGGTGTTACAAGATGGGTATACTCCTCCTATGGTATTTGCATGTCTAATGCCTAATTACCGTAATTATAGTGTGAATGAGTACTTATGTTTATTTAACATAGTATCAATCATCAATTTGGTTCTCATTTGTGCTATGCACATTATGGTTTATGTGTTTTATTCACAAAACTTACATTAAGCGGTTTTCGCTCTACCCCCCTTAAAAGGGATTACGCCCACGTAATCTACCATATTTTATTATTATTAAACTTTGGTTTAATCGGTTTGGGCCAACTGGAGTGTTTAGCTTCACTACCGTATACTATACAATATGCTCTGGTCAAAGGGATCTTAACCATACCAATGGTTTAGTCTTTGCACCAAGAACTTCTATATGAGTTTATTTAACTCATCATTAATTCGGTTCTAGCCTATTAGGCTTGAAGGCATTAATAGCCATTGTATTATACTTACTAGGTATATTTTCTCCTAGTTAGGGCCCACTAACTTCTGCTGTGCGACCCTTATAGCTTGGGTTACTTACCCTTCGTGTTATCATTAATGTGCTATACATCACCTTCTTATCCGTCTATTATGGGAATAAGGTTTACTAAACAAATGCGGTATTCTTTTACCGTGTTTGAACTCAATGAGTTGTAGGTTTATAACCAGCTCTCTGGTAATCTACTGCACATGCTATTCGTGCTTCCACGATTACTCGTTAAGTTCCTCCGACTTATTGTCGGGCGAGGTTAAGTCACTACTTAGTTGTAGTACTTCCTCTGTTGTCAATAGCTTCTGAATTATACCAGTTCTCCTGGTTCAGTACAAGTGTTCTTTACTTGTATGACCTTGCATTGATACGCGTCGGTCCTAGTGACTTTCTTAAGTCTCCTTTCACCTTTTATTCCATTGGAATTCACGTTTGTGATTTGTTAGTGTGTTTCACACTCTTCGTGCTTCTTTGGCCTTAGGCCGCACGGTTTGTTGCTAAGCTTGCTTAATTGGCTTGTGCCATGTTTGTTGGTGAAAAGAGGGGTTTACTACGGTTTACATTCTCCATATCCCTAGCCATCCCATTAGATCATTAGCTGTACAAGTGCGATACCAAAACACTCAGTCATACAGAGTGCAGAGGCGTAAACGCTTGACAGTAAGTCACTTATGTGATAGGAAAGAATATTTCTGTGTGTCATGTGATACTTATACTCCGTGTCATTGCATAACTACCTCCTCATAGCGGTCGCTTATTGCGCACCATATTCTTACTCGTTGTACAACATTGTTCTTACTGTCTCTGTTACTGTGGTAGTACCTTTACTCATTGCCATTGTCGTTGGTACCATTTCCTTATGGTGTCAATACACCAGGAGGTTCCTAGTTAGTGTGTATGACGGTTGTCGTGACATACCACAATATTAATATCTTCCCAATGTGGAGATGTTCTTCCATTTTAGGTTTCATGTGTAGGTTAGCTTACTTCACATTCCATTATCATTTATGATACGGTTTACCAAGTATCTTGGTTGACCAAGGGTGAGATAACACATCGGGTTATAAGCTCTCTTGAGCGTTGGTCATTCATGATGTTCAACGTGTGTTCACATTAATTGCTTTGATAATTATTGCCTTTCGGTGCTGAGCATTGGCTTAGGCTCTGGCTGTGTAGTTTACTTGTATGTATATTACCAGGACATCCCAAGAAACTTCAAGGGTTTTCTGGTCCCGTTCTCCAATTGGAGGGTATTCTATACTGATAAATGGAAGTTCTTGTTGAGGGGTATGCATCCACTCATAAGTCTCGTGACGAGGTTTATCATGTTGGTGTTTATGCAATGGTCCACCACTTGTTTGGGTGTATATGGAGTATGCTTACTCCTTTAAGTCGTAAGGGTTTGGAAATCTCATTTCCTTATTCCATCATCCCTTGGCAATATCTATTGCGTGGTTTTATTGTTATAGTAGGTGGAGGCCTTTTCTAAGGGTTCATATCATCACCGCATTAGTGGTCTTCGGTTGCGAGGGGTACCTTCCCTTGGGTTTCTCGTAGTGTCCAAGCGTGGACTAGGCTAATGTTGGCATTATCATGATTCTTATGCCTCTGTGCTACCATTGCTACAGAAGGCATGGCGGTAATTAAGAACTCCGTCAACTGTATACTAGGCTGATGCTCTAGTGACAGTGACACTGAGTTGGCCATTACTCCAAGCCACTCAGGATGTTGGGTTTGAATTTATGGTCCAGTTGTTGATTTCTTGTCGTGTGAGGCAATATTTCTTGCAAGTCTTGTTATCAAATGGTGTGGGTTTTGCAACCGTTTAAGTTACGTAACGTAGTCGGTTTATGGCTTTTAAGCCGAATTGCTGCGAGCTATACTCTTTGCAGCTGCTTATACATGTTTCCACTCCATGTATACCGTCATAGGTTGGAGGTATTATTGGGCTCCATGGTAAGTTGTGGCATCACGCTTCCGTTCATAGGAGACCCTTCAGGCAATCTGGTGTTAATAGGTGCCTCTCAGTATTTTAGGGAATTTCCTGTTAAGTGAAATCCCTTCGGTATCCTAACTGAGTGTTCGTTTTAGCTCCAGTGCTCATATCATTATGCTTGTTCAACTGTTGTTAACGCAGACACCCTTCAAGGATCGCTCCTGGGTGCTGGTAGTTATGCCGTTACATCCGGCTAATGTTTATGATATGTTGTCCACTGTACCATCTTGTGGTATTGTACTTGAGTTGTCCCTTTTTGGGTCATGACGTCTCCCGTCCTTGGGTAGACTATATACACCTGCTCCTAGTATTCTTGACTAGGTTTATATTCCTCTCCAATGATGGATTGTGTTTCGTAGTAATCTTGTGATTGCTCTTGGGAGTTCTGTCCTGTTTGGTGAGCATCTTTGTGTTCACATTAGGCTCTTGCCTTATGTGCCCAGTCTGGGTATCCTTCCCAGCTGTCAGGTGATCGCTTGAATTATTTGTGACATATCCAATGTCTATACTTACTAGTATGTGCTCTTTGCACCTTCTAGTTCTTATTCCTCATCTTCAGGTGGATTCTCTGAGTTCCTTGATACTTAGTCGTCTGAGGTCCAGCTGTTCTGGTTGATCTCACTCATGGTCCGTAGAACGGAGTCGACTACTTCCCGTGTGTCGCACACTACATGTATACATACGTGGGGTACCATATTGACACGTTACCACTTACCCAACTATATGTCGGGCCCGCAAGCTCCTTCGGAGTGTTGTTGTCCCACATCCCGTAACGGGTACACTCGTAGTGTTCGCCTCACGCCTAGGTGAAGTATTCTATTGTCAACTCCTCTTGTATCATTCTTTGATACTCACAGTAATGCTGTTGGTCTCATTTTAAAATCCAAGGTTTAAAAGAAGGTTTGTGGTTTTGAAAGAAAAATTTGAGTTTTAAAATTACGGTTCGGTGTTAAAAGAAGTCTCTCATGGCATAGCCATGCTTGAGGTCTTGACCAAGTCTAGCTTCTCGCTGACTGGTATGTTCTAAATACTGTGGTCGGGCCGCTAGGCCTTTCCAAGGTTCCATACGTCTGGTTGTTAGGATGTGTGATCTTGTGGTTGTTTCGTTACAGTCACCGTGCATTACTATGTACTTGTGACGTGTTAGTGTTCCTTTACATATCTCTGTCTTTACTGCACTTGCCTTGGCAAGTGCGTGGTATCGGTGGTTTTTGGATAATCCTATGCCAACCTTGGTATGGTTTCTGCTTGTATTTAATAGTCTTGTTGACTCTTCCCTTGATCTTATTGATCTACAATTGGTATACCCGCTCCTTTAGGTAGCTTCTTGGTGGTCTAGACATGGCTGTCGTAGGTCTGGGTACTTCTCCACTCCTTGGAGGTTCCCGTTCTATTTGGTTTAGTGTCGTTCCTTGTGGCTCGTTCCCACACATTTGTGGTGGTCACTGAATCTTCCTTGTTTAGGCACTACTCTTGTAGTCCTATTGGATTATATCTCATGGTTGTTCTTGTAGTTGTCTGAGCTATATTGGCCAGGTATTGCAACCTTAATGGCGTCGTAGTTTTGAAGTTAACCGCTTCCGACTATGTCCTTAGTCAGTTAGCATACCGTTGGTGGTATTATTCAAGTATTACTATCCCGTAGACTTGTGTCTCGGGTTCCGTTGCTGCTCCCTTTTCCATTCCGTTGCACGGTGAGTGCTTCTTTCCTGCTGTTGGTTGACTAGCTAGGTTTCGCGACTGCTAAGCACGTCGCCCCATGCTGTGGTAAGTTGTAGCCTCCTTGTGGTTGGAGTGTTTATACTACCGCTATTAAGTGCGGTTATTGTTGTTCAACCGGGATCCACTTCCGGGTCTTCCATTTCTTGGAATCTACCATACGTCGGTTCTTGTTTACTGTGTGATTACTTCACAACTGCCAGATCGGGTTTTTCCCGAGTATGAGAAGGCTTTTCTTCTCTCCGGCGTCCTTTCCCAAGTTATACAGTGGGGTTTGCGGCGGGCGGGACTGGTATTATAGGTATCCGGTACTCACCGGTAGTTCCTAACTAGCATATCCCTAATGCTTAACACTCAGCCCTTAGCCCTAAGCTTCTAATTCCTAGCTCGGTATTCCTAACTCGGTATTTCCAGTCATCAGAGCGACACTTCGCTCTGATACCACTTTTGTAACACCCCTACCATTAATACTATGCTTACCGTCCAATCTCCTTACACATCAGATACACGCAGCGGGTACATATTTACATACAGTGGGTGATACAATGCCGTTAGTCACCCACGTGACTAACAAGGCTACTTCTTCTACATACAGCATCGGTCTGATGGACCGGAATCCCGAGTACTACACATCTATAATACATACTCCATTCGTCACTCAATTACAACAATGCTCCATTCAATACTTGCTCCTCTTCAATCCATACAATGCAATATACCTCACCGAGTCTACTAGGATCCTTATACATTTATAATGTCACTTCCAAGTTTATACATACTCTCTAGGAGTCTACATCTACCCATTTTCTCACAACTACTTACTTTCTACGTACAAGGGTGTGTCTCCGGTCTCTTCCTTGACCATATTTGCTTCGGGTACCTGCACACTAAAAAAATGTCCCCCGAAGGGGTCAGCTTTCACCGAGCATGATAACCGCATACCCCGCGTACTAGTGAGGGTACGCCGACCACTTGGTCGAATACATGCGGTTCGTTTTCATACAAACATACATGCATACATGCTCTTATACACAATGTTACAATACATTACGCAAGGCTTACACACATACATACACTTCATTACATACAAGAAGTACAACATACACCATCCAATACATACTTACCTTTTTCCGAATTACACATACACATTACATACACAACATACGATACTTGTTAGCTTCATTGGTCCACCCGGGTTAATCGGGTGGAGATTACTCTTTTACTCGTTACTTCATACATACACATACGTACTCATACTCATACATACTTACGGATCCATACTTACTTACTCTTACTCTTACTCAAGTTAAGTCGTCGGGACCTCCGGCCCTGGGGACTACACCGTCCCACCTCCGGGATTTACTTGACTCACCAATCCGGGATGCTACCCATTTAAGGGATTTGGGCCGCGGACCAGTTTAAGAGTCAGGAATTGCAGCCAACCTCTTGTGACTCCGCATCCTCACGCGTGGCCGAAGCTATATCGGACTTCTACTCATTCCGGTTTACTCACTCAAGTTAGGAGTTAGGGAGTTAGGAATTAGCAGAAGTCATTCATTCAAGCCACAATAATACAATACAACGTTCATATACGCATTCATGCAAATACAATACAATATACAAGTACGCTACAAGGTACAATTACACATCATCATCATTCATATATTTCATGAATTATACAAACTATTGTTCAAGACAAATATCCAGAACAATGTAAACAAGCACAAGTAGGTGCAATATAGACCGATTCATGCATTTATCTTATTAGGTGATCAAATAAGCACACAAATCGGGGTAACCAGATTAGGATACAGGGCATGAAGAAATCATACCTTTCACCGTTGTACTTGTATCCCAATGTTCCTCCGGTGTTCTCAAATCAAATCCTATTATATATACATACAGTTGAATGATTAATCTATCTATCATTAACTTAACCCGATTACCCTTACGTTTACTAATCCATGCTTATTAAGTCTTGCATTACAATACTTACATTTTATTTACTTACTCCTAATCACTTAACAATGGTTTACTTACCTATATATGCACATGTGTATAGGTGGGTATACATGTACATACATACATATACTAACCGTAGTCTTATAGTTTTTTTTTTGTAAGTTTTGACCCGACCGAACTTGCGACCGACCTTGCAAGTTCGGTCCTAGTCAGTAGGCTACATCGGGTGAAAATCTCCAGGGCCGACCGACCTTGTAAGTCCGGTCCCAAGGTCGGTCCATTCCAGTGAGTTACTTAACGGAAGATTTTAGCCCGACCGAGCTTGCAAGTCCGGTCGCAAGGTCGGTCCATTCCAGTAAGTTACAGACGGGAGAATTTTTCTAGTCCGACCGAACTTGCAAGTCCTGTCACAAGTTCGGTCCATTCCAGAAACATTCCCGTCTTTGTGAATCTGGGCTCGACCGACCTTGCAAGTTCGGTCCTAAGGTCGGTCCGGCCCAGTATTTGCATTTTAATTTCTGTTTTCAGTTCTAACCTTTACCCATTGTTTCCCCAATCTTCCCACATGTAATCCCACATGTTTTAACACTACCTAGGCCCTCAAAATTGCCTTAGTTCATCCCCCAAACTTACTACTCAATTCCTACCTTCACTTACACATTTTTCCTTACTCCTTCTCAACACTTATACTAGTTCTTACTCCTCTAATGCAACAGATTTTTGTTGCCACTTCTACCACTCAATACTCCCTCTATCAATGTCACCCCTAGCATCCCAAATACATCTCCAACAACTACAATATCTATACCCAAGTCCAGCACTCTTTTTACCAATTCTTACACACTAATTTTCCTAACTTCTCCATACATCCTTATACCCTTTTGCTACAGATTTTCACACCTCTTGTTTCTCATACTACAACTACCTCTTCATCACTACTAAACATACCTACCAACTCCAATACACACCTTGGTTCTCCCATTCACCAAGTCATCCATAAGTGTACATTTCCTACCAAAAATTTGCCATAGTTCACCTACAATTCTCACTTATCCACACATACTCATTATCACCAAAATCATTCCTACTCTAGCCACACCCATACAAGGGTCCTACCAGTAGTACAAAGCAATCTCAATCATTACAATACACCAACACCCCTTCCAACATTAATACCAATACTCATACACAATATACTTGGCTCTAAGGCCTACAATTTACTCACTAGTTCCCAAATACTCAAAACTTCATAAACTCCAATACCAATACAATAGTTTAGGTTCTTTTACTTGTTTACCCACTCCATTGCTCTAATGCATAAAAATTAACATTAGTAAAGAGCTCTTACCTTGAGCTTATAATTCCTTCATTCTTTTTCCCAATTCTCCTCTTCTTTCTTTCTTGCCCAAATCGGCCATGTGGGGACCCAATGAACACAAAACAACCATAATTAATATACCAACCCCTTAATTAATGTTAGTTCATATAAATGCTTAAAACAAGATTTCTAGGGTTTACCTTTGGAGAGTTTTAGAAGGGGTTTTAACCCTTGGTTCAAGAAGGTGAATCCACCACCATTGCAAGGTTGATATTATGCTCAAAAGAGAGAGAGGAAACAAGGCATTACAAAGGGTAAAAATCGGTTGTGAAGAAAGATGGAGAAAACATGAGTTTTTCATGTAGATTTTTACCTTGTTGGAAAGAGGAGGCTCCAAGCTCCATAATGGTGTGCTTTTCTCTTCAAATGGGGAAAACCCATGGAGATGAAACTCACCCTTTTCAAATTTTAAAAAGAGGGAATGATAGAGGAGAATGAGGGGAGTTCAAATATGTAATTATTTTTGAGTTTGGAGCTTACATGGAGGTAGAGCATGAGGTTGAAGGAGGGAAGCCATTAGAGCTTCTTGAAGCTCTCAAAATCGCAGCCACAAGGGAAGAAGAGGGGAGTACGATGAGGAAGGAGGGAATGGGAAGAGAGAATAGAAAAGTGAGGTGAGAGAGTAAATAGATAAAGTAGCTTTTACTTTATTGTTTTTCTTTGCTTTTTGGCTCTCTTATTAGTTAGCTAGTTACATGTGTGTGTGAGGGAGTTGTTTGACAGATAAAAACCGGCCCCCCTACAGTTATACCAGCTGGAGCGTTTTTCGTCTTTTACAGAAACGCTCGTTATTTTACCCGGTTTAGGTACTGTTCACTAACCGGGTCCGTTTTCCGGAATTTCTCGTTTCTTTATTTTTTGGTTATTAAGCTTCCATAAATGCTTAATAATGTTTATTTAATGATTTATAATTTTTACGGGTTCGTTTGACCACTTAAAATCACGTTTTCGGGTTCTCTCGAAAAACGTGCGTTAAAGCTCTATTAGCGTTTTAATACATTATTTGGATCCGTTTTCTTCGGGAGTTGCCCGTATATTATTTAGGTCTTATTAAATCTTTAGAATCCATATAACACGCTAACCGAGGTCTCATACCTCCTATGGTTACTTAACGCTTATTTAGCGTTTTCCGCTTTTTGAGCGTTTATTTATTTCTTTTGGATTTATTTTTCCTTACTAGTATTAATTAGGTATCATTAGGCCCTTAAATACGTATTAGATTAATTTTAATCCTTATGTTTAAGTTCGGGGTATTTCAGTAAACTATACTAAGAGTTCGAACTGGATATACACCAAGGGTGAGTGGGGTTAAACTTTTAAGGGGGGGAGAACATACCCCTTGACTTGTAACAAGCGTTTTACACATGAACTTTCCTACTGATATATACCAATCTCTATGATTATAAATCCTCTATTTTATACACCTAAGCAACCTATCTTTTTGAAGCCATAGAGTTTGTGGGATAACCACGTCTCTAAGAAATGGAAATGAACCATAAGTTTTGACTGTCTTGTCACCAAACCGTAGGATTCAAACTGGGAACCCCTAGTTTGGAATGGTACTATTATTAAAAGATATTTAACCTAGGTTGAACATATGATTCACCTGATCCACGGAGTTTAAATGTAACAAGAAAAAGCCAAGCTTTAAGGCGGAAGGATTAATACCTTAGGGAATCTTAATTGTAGAATGGCTTATAAAAACTTTTTCTTGAAGTCTTACTCCAAATTTAGAAATAACGATGACTGTCTTTATTCCAAGTGATGGTAACCAAAGTTTAAGCGATGGTCAAGCTTTGATAGGTTAAATACTAGATAAAGCCTTTTAAAGAAGAGTATGTCTCAAGGTATCCAAGTCTATAACTGAATTTATTGCTCGTATGATGGGTCCAAGAGTCAAATGATTGCTGAATATAATTAATAGACAGTATGTGTCTAGGTGTTTAGTAAGAATGTATCTTTTATGCCAAGAGGAAAAACTGGCTTCCCCGCTTAATGAGTTGATCAAAGGAATTTAAATCCGGGGATTAAGGAATACACTAGTTTCGAGTGTAGTTACAACAGTTACTAGAGTAGTTGTATAAGCAGTCAAGAAAAGAATGTTGTAGTCACCACGTCACAAAGTCTTGATAAGATAAAATTTGGAAACTTACAATTATGTGGTTGTTTGATATTTGACGTGGGAGGTCGAACTTGATCCTGGTCAGATCAAGGGAAAACCAAACACAAAATGGAGTGGAGGGATAGTTCAACACTGACGCTGACCCCGGCAGGGTTGGATGATTCCTGAGACTCCCTACAAGTGGTCACCAATATCTCTGTGATAAGTAAATATTTGTTCCTATTTCTAATATAAAATCTGTCTAATAAAGCATATTAGATGCAGAGGACGTAAGTTAAAAGTTAAAATTGTCCAGATTACCCTGAAGATATTTAATAGCTACAACAACTCCGTGTATGTCGGAAAAATACTCAACTGTGAGGAAATTACTAACAATTATTATACCACGAACCATGTTAATAAATTAAAAATGGGATCAAGAAACAATTACCTATAATAGAAGTATTCTCAAACTACCTTCTAAATATGGCCATATTACCATCGGAAGGGAAAGATAGACTTTCATGTCCTTCTTTATGAATGCAAACCCAGTATATTAAACGGGAACCTACCTGTAAGGGAGGTAGAATATAAAAAGTAGAAATATTATACTAATGCTCACATGAGTTGATTCATAAACCGCAAGAACATGTGAAATTGTGGGAAAACTGTACCTTGTTAGAATTACTACCGACAATTGGCGAATCGATAATAACAGGAAATATTCTATACTATAAACAAGATGCACGGCTCGACCGTAGCTCATACTCTATATTGAGATTGGAAACCGAATATGGTGACAGTAAACTAAAATACCAGAATCACATGATGATGACCTGAAGACCAAAGAGAGGAACCCTAATATACCTCAGTATTTATACAAGTCTGAACACCGACGGCTACAACTACAAGAGGTGACGAACAGAAGACAAACTCGAGACCAACAAGAATACTACAACCATACATTTACAACAACTGAACCACTGAATGCATCAGTAACACCGATGAAGATGATGAACCCCACTATCAGGACACTGCCACTATCACTGGAGAAATTACATAGTAAACCAATCGGGTAAGAACCCATGGAGGGAAGAATGCTTCAACTAAAATAAAGAGCAAGACACCTCAGTAATATTGACGAGAAGAATCTTAGTGGAATCACCGTCATGAGCAGCTATCAGAAATAAGCATACAGACACAAACAATCAAGTGAAACTCGTGAAGAACTCAACGACGAAAAATCAAATGAAAGGTGAACTGTATTACAGTATATACCACGTAGAGGAAGAACCTCGTAGTAGAGCTGCCCAAAAAGAATAATGGAAGATACATGACATGTGCTTGAGCATCACAGGATGGGTAAACCTTACAATATTATTGGAAGCCCGACGTACAGTAATAAAATACACAATGAAGAATACCAAGCTATGCTGCAACTAACAGTTACTTCGAGACAAGATAATCGGGAGCAGTGGCATAACGCGGCACATAGATCCGACAGTCTAACAAGACATGGAATGATTTGACAACAAACAAGATGGAGGATCACCTTCACTCATACATACGGGATTCAAATATAAAAGCATCATAATGGAAATAGAGCATGTCAGAGAATACACGGATTTTTAGGGGCAATACCCCGTAAACGGACTGAAGTCCAGACAAGGTCAACAATAATAACCAAATGAAGGAAACCCATCAACCATACATACGTACATAAACAAATTTAAACATACCACCTACGAAGCGCATTTAAGACTATTCAAGAATGATTAGACATTAATTAATCAGAGTTACGCAGTAGAAGCGTGGTGGTCCCATCAGTTAAAATTATCCACTGAATGCAAGGGAAATGCACAACGTATTCAATGTACCTTAACCAAAAATATGTGCCATACCCACCTAAAATCTTACAGCCGAGAGGCTATCTTTTAAACTAATCATAAGTTTTCAGTAAAAGTGAAGATTGCTCACTATTTACAGACAAGTTAGTCTAGTCTAGGGTACGGGGGCGTACCCCTCTTTTTAAGGGGGGGGGGGGGAGAGCCTACTGCGTTTTAGCATTTTTAGCATGGAAGTACACTTTCATTGTACTGTTGCACTGTGATTTGTATGTGAACAAGTATGACTTTATGATTCTATGAACTCTTACTTGATGATGTGTATTACGTTGCACTAGCATGAATGGATTATGTGTACTACGTTACACTATATTGAAGCTACTTTGGCACACGAAATTATGTGTACTACGTTATACTATATTGGAATGACCCCATGTTTGCATGATCTGTACTATGCTACACTGCTACGAATGAATTACGTGCACTACATTGCACTGCACTAAGTTGTTTTTCGTGATGACCTTTCATGCTCGTTACACTGTATGTTATGATTAAATATATACTACGAACTTAAAAGTAGTGAAACTTGGGACTTGATCCCTAAAATAGAATTGAGTTGTGGATGCTTAGTGGAACTTGATTCCCCACAACCATTTGAACTTAGACACGAGACTTCGGGGCGAAGTCCTTTTTAAGGGGGGTAGATTGAAATACCCCAAATCTAATTAATACCTTAAACTATTAAATAATGGAGAATTGATCTAGAAACAGATCATTTTAGTTACGCATGCTAATCTATACATGCAAACGTTACGTGAATTAATATTATTACACGTGCGCATGCAAACTCACGCATGCAAACGTCACAAAAAACAGTCGTTTTACCATAAACGCTAACTGGCGTAATGTTACTAAAAGTATTAACGTACTTGTACGGACGTTCATGTACGATTATTAACAAGGATTAAACTTCTTGCATAACTAGCTCGATAGAAAGAGCGTCAACAAGAAAAGAACAATACCAACGTGTATACAAACGAGCAACGTAAATACTTTACGAATGCCTAAGCATCTATAAATGCTACAATAAATTGAAATACACATTTAGATAAATGTAACAACTTATGTTACACCTATTTTATATATTATGAAGATATAATAACTCATCAAAGGTCAAAGATGCGCACTAAACCTCTTGACAAGAAGAACGTTCGTAAAACGCCTTAGAAACATGCGATTAAGCATGACCTTGTATGACCTTCTAAAACTCAAACCAAATGGTAATACCCTCATTATATGACTATACAAACATAGTCCCTAGGCTATATCTAGTCAAAAACGCAAAACGCTCGGGAGTGCTCACGCACGCCCCTTAAAGCACAAAAAGCCCGGAGAGGTGCCGAGGCGGCACGAACTCCTATAAAATTCATTCCTAGAGTTCCTAACTTCATTAATAATCATTATAAATAGAACCCACGAGCTAGTTTCTCAAAATTCAACAAAATCCTCGGGGAGTTTCCTTAACGCTCCTTTTTGCCTCGGGAGTGTCCCGATAGCCCGAAAATTATGTCATGAGTTGATGTAACCTCATATAACTCAATGTAACATCTTAATATATCATTATTTACTAAAATAAATGTTTATAAACACTTGGAACTCATAAAGACAACTTATTTCCCAAAATATCCTTAGAGCACAAAAACGCACCTTCGGGTGTCACTAAAACGCGTTTTACGCAATTACCTTGTAGTTTTTGACATGCCACGAATTAGGAATCTTAAATGGGATGAATTGAACCTCTAAATCAATTAAAGGCAATGTCAAAAAAGGAGCTCTATAGGGGCCGATTTTCTACCTAAAAACTAGTATAAAATTTGCATTTAAAACTTGTAAAAGGTATAGAACATGGTGACTCACCTTCCCATGTGCTATAATACTTAATGGAAAAAGAATGTAGGTCTCATTTGACCTCCATGCTGTCGAAATTCTGCAAGGAAACAAGGCCATGTTAGCTAGACAAGAATAAAGATGATTAAAACAAAAAGTAGATCTAGAATCTACTTTTTGATTTCTTAATGTCAAGTGACAACTCCATGCTTGTCTAAGCCATGTTAGTGCTGATTGAAGATGCCTAAAGACAGCTCCAATTCGTGGGTAACCAAGGGGGAAAGAAGACAACATTCAACAATTGAAAAATCAAAGAATAAAAACCTTACCTAACTTACCTTGTCATTTAGCTTCCATTATTTTCTTCCACCTTACCTTGTCTCATCACATGGCTGAAAATGAGCATAGAACATGGGCATTTATTGAGCCAATAAACAAGGAAATAAACTAAGGAAAAGAATACATGAATTGACATTATTTTTGTCAAAAGAAATTCCTCTCATTCCAATCTTCTTAGGCTCTACGTGAGCTTCATTCTCTTCCTTGCCATTCACCAACGAAATGGTAAGCTCTCCTTTCTCATCTTCATCTTCTTCCTTTGAAGCTCCTAAGTCCATTAATGGAGGACTGACTTTAAACTCCATCTTATGTCAAAATTCCTAGCTAATTCTACAAAGCAAGAATCAAGTAGCAGATCTGTCCAAGAGGTCTGAGTTCGGGAGAGATTCTGGAACTTTCAGTAAGTTATCTCGAAATTTTCCCAACATCAAACTTGTTCCTCTTCGAATTAGCTTTCCACACATATAACGATATTGATTTTCATGGTATAATCAGTTCTGGGTGAACACAAGAAGGCGAAGTGGTTTGCAGCAGTGAATCTGTTCAATAGGCCTCAGTTTGGGAGTTATTCTGAATTTTCCGTAAGTTCTCTCGAAATTTGCTCAACACCAAAGTTGTTCCTCTTTGAATTAGCTTTCCAACCATATAAAGATCATTAGTTTTCGTGGTCATTTCAGTTCTGGGTGACAAAAACCGCAGAGAGTGCGCAATCTGGAAATTTCGGTAAGATATGGTGATCCTTATCTTCCTCCATATGGTGTTTATAATTAGTTCCGAATTTAAATAAGGAAAATACTTAAGGTAATACCTTGAAATCATCTTCTAATCTTACTTAAGATATGTGTTAAGATCTAACTCCTAAACCCCTTCTCTTCATGTATGGAAACCGAAATTTGAAGCTACAATTTCCATTGAAGGAAGCTTGGGAATTCAAGAGGAGCTTAAGTTCTAAAAATCATGCAAGGTTAAAGAGTAAGTACTAATACTAGATCTTCTATATTCAAACTTGTTTAAGCTCTTGAAAATTGTACAAAAATTATGTACACCTTCTTAGACATTTAAAACCGAAACTATATGGTAATACATACCAAAAATATAATTTATAACATATATGGTAAGCTTATTACCTTAAGACACATTTTAGTATTACAAAAATTATCTAAGATAAAAAATCATTCATGCCAAATTACCTAAGGCATTTATGCTCCTTTTTGAGCTAAAAATATATCTAAGACATTACTATAATTTTTACATGAGTTATATGACTCATATGTATTTATGTATAATTGTTATAAGTTATAAAACAAGTTTTAGAAATTATATGGTGATATATTATCATGGCCGAATTCAAATGGTGAAGAATAGATTTTAATGAGCTAAATTTGTATATAAATACATACCATGAATTTTGGGTAAGTTAAAAATAATTACTAGTGTTTAAATGACTAGTTTAATAAGTTATGTGGTAAAAATATAATTTTCATAAAGTTTGGTGTAAAACCGAGAAACATATAAGTTTATGGGTATATTATTAAGTATGAAATTAGACTATGGTCAAAGTGATGACCGAAAACTTTGAGTTAAAATGATTTATGACATGAAATATTAAGTTTATAAAAGTTATGGGGTGAATATGTAATTTATAAGAGTTTAAATATAAAACAAGATTTCATATGGGGCGAATTCACAATTTGTGGAAATATAAGTGTCCCCTTGATTATTAAAGAAATTAAGTATTAAACTATGGTTTATAAATGAATATGTAATTTATATAAAGTTTTTGGGGTTAAAATGTAATAATAAAATTCTAAGGCAAAGCCGAAAATTAATGTGGCTAGTGGGTGATTTATGGAAGTTAAAGTGTTCAAGTAATAATTACTAAATTTATAGTGGTGGTTTAGTGAATTAATTAATTAAGAAAATAAAACTATGTATTATAATGTATTTTGGAGTATAATGTAAAGTTTAAGAAATAAATGAGGATATAATATATTAACCGAAAAGTATGTTGTAATTATGAGGTTAAAAATATTTGTAGGTCCTATATGGATATCTAAGAAATCTAGAAAAGAAAATTATGATTTAAGGATTTATGAAATTTAAACTATATGATATACAAGTACAAGTAATTTACTTGTAAAAGAAATAATATTATTTTGGGTTAGTTTGTAATTAATAAAAGATATGGGAGAATTATGCCCATGCGTAACGTGTAATTATAATTTGAGGATTTATTAAGTTGTTATGTCATTTAGACAATTATATATAAGTATCATAAATAATACATGTGTATGAAAAATATATATATCAGATTTTCAAGTAAATCAAAAAGGAAATGAATATAAGGAATTATGGGATTTAAAACTATGGTTATATAGTTATAAGGAATTTAATTGTAACCAATAAATATTAATTATGGTAAGTGGAGAATAACAAAGAATTATAAGAATATTATGTCCATGTATGACATATAAAAATATTGGGGAAATTATGAGGATGTCAATTAGACAATTGTAAAACATGTAACATAAATGGTACATGAATATATAGTTATATACATTAAAGGATTTTAAAACAAATCAAAAGAAATAACAAATAAGTTATATATTAAGTCATAACGTGGTTAAAAAGAATTACCACACAATATAAGTTTATAAATTAGGATTACATGTTTTGGAAATATATAAATGCCTTAATCAAATAATAAGGCTAAGAGGTTAAAGAAACTACTTAAGTATGAAGAAATAAACCTCACATGAAATAACGAATACGAAATCGTTTCATGAACCAATAAAATTATTATACGGGAGTTACATAATTAACACTCTCAGTTAATCCTATTCTAGGACATTGTTTGACCAGACGTTGACCGGGAACTAAACAAGTACAGTCTACGGTGAACGGTATGGAATTCTTGCAGTCTGCTCTCTACCGGATTACACCGGCTTGTGTGCTATCTGTTGTTTGGATTAACGACCAAGATGATTATATGTAAAATGTTGCATTACTCTTGTGCACTGTTGTGTTATTCTATGTGTGTGATGTTGCTAACTATAACGTGTATGTTCCACGCATACAACACTACATTACCAGTGGGTTAAATACCTGCGTTTTATTATACCGAGAACTTGAACTCAAGTCTCTCACTAACTTCACTTTATAACAAACGTCATTGTCCTAAACGTGACAACTGACAATACACATTGTGTTCTTGTCTAACGTCCTTGAGTGACAACTAATAAATTCTATACTACGAGAACGAGGAGCCCAGTTGGATCTGGCCATGCATGCTACAGGAGCTGTACCTGTCACAGGTCGTCTCCAATTCAATTTACGTCGCGACGGGAGTTTTGGGTGCACTATGTCATCCACCAGCGGCGTACCGGAACAGTACAAGTGGGGAGGAAGACTTTATTCCTCTCGAGGGTTCGATTCCCAACAGTACAAGTGGGGAGGAAGACTTTATTCCTCTCGAGGGTTCGATTCCCACCTTTCTATAGTACAGGAGTTAACAACGTTAGCTTCTGAGGGACTAATTACCCACCTAATGTACGAGAGTCCCATCTCATCTAAGGGTTTATCATACCCGACTATCTTACTCCACGAAGGAGGTTAACGAGGTCACTATACCTCCATTGTTGTGAAGTACTCTTATATCCATGTTAGTCCCATTGTGAGGATCTGACTACTGGTGAATAATTACAGGACATCTAACTTGACCTTCTGCAGTCTTGTTCTGTGTGACATTGTTATCCTTGCATGGATGCTTGTTATGATTATATTATGATGCTTATTTACAGCTTTATAAAAATGACCTGCATGTATTCGACAAAATAGTTGGTGTGGCCCAGTAGCTTGTGGGCTACACGTTTTTCATACCGGCAAATTATTTTGCTGAGCCATTTCATGGCTAAACAATTCCAGGTACCTAAGAATGAAGAGATTTCCCGACCAAGTGTAGGCGGGGTAGAATTAAGACAGGGGACTGTTATCACCAGGGATCATTTTACAAGTACTGTACTTTTATTATTGACTTTTGATGTTTTAAGAGGTTTGTATTCAGTGCTCAGACCGTAGCATTTGTAAGTTATTTTGGAGTTAGCCTTGTTCGTCACATGGACTAGCGGCGTTGTAGCACCACCCGTTGTTATGTATATATTTTCCGCTGCATTTCCAGTTATCTTTGGGAGCTATCATTGTACAGGTTATTGGATTTCGGGTTGGGGTGTTACATATAGTATATGATGAATATGGTATGTTATAAAATAAGTGGTGAAATTGTAATAATTAGAACGTGTGGGATTTGAAAGGAAATGAGATATAATATACATGCCTTTTCGGCAATTATAAGAAATATTAAAACCTTAGGTTATATCTTGTTACAAAGTTTAGATGTTATAAAATAAGGTATTTATATCATGGTATAAGTTATGTGGTTACATGGTAATTAATGAAAACTATAAGAATAAAGAAGTACAAGAGTATTATATGTATATGTTATTTTCGGTACATATATATATAGTTACTAAAACTATATGTTATAAGTTAATGGCATATAAAATATCATACTATATAATATTATGATATGAGTGTAACACTTTATAATATTTTGTGGTCAAAGTATAGTTTATAAAACTATACATGCTGTAGCGCAAGCATGTATATATTAAAAATGAAGATATAAATTATAGTATACAATGACATAAAATACTATGGTTAATATATAATTTTTGGAATGGTTAAGTAAACCTTGAATGAGGAATAACATGTACATAATATAAAATTCATATTTCATTAAGAAATCAATGTATATATACATATATATACCGGCGCAAATAACATTCATATATATATTATGGTTTACAAACGATACAATAGTAAATAATGAATGTTAACTTATTAGTATAAATATATACTATAAAGTCATAAGGTTTTAAATGAATACAACTTGTTACATAATGGAGAAGTTGTATAATATAAGGTATATTAAAGAATAGTAATATAACATGCAATATAAATTAACGTTGCATGGAATGCATGCAACCATAGGTTATGAAGTATATCCATGCATGCAACTATAGGTTATAACACATACTTATGCATGCGATGAAACAGTTGAATTAAATATACGAGAACGAACGAACTTATATAAAAGCGTAACACTTATTAAACACTACGGGTTGGAAAATATAAATTGCTACGTTTGAAAACGTTAACTACGACGTTCTTATAAACCGACTCCTTCGCTAAACTGAATATTAATACATACTACGAGTAAGGAGTTTTTAAGGATAACGATACCTTAACTAATAGCAGTTGAAATCCAGGGATGTAATACCGGGGTTACTGACGCTATTCGGAAATACCGAGTCACTTTGTCATGTGGATTGACACTTAGCGTTCTTCGTATTTTTAGATCGCCTTTCAGATGTGCGCGCTCGACAAGCTTAGTGGTCTACACTGCGCATCCTTGGTCTAAGGTGTACGGTATGTAAAGGGGTTTGATCCGGGTTGTCTTGAGGAATTCCTCGGGCTCGGATTTGGTTGATATATAACTTGTGTGGTATGTGTGTGGAAATTTCCCAATGAGCCCTAATTGGATCGTGGGTCAGATGGTACCTGCTGTTGGTACACGGCTACGACCTTTATAAGGACGCCTTACGAGTTAACGTGAACGACCAGGGGCCTCAGGACCTCTGGCAACATGAGCACCTTTGTTTGTACGGGAGGACTACTGTCCATTGGTAAGGTTGATACGGTTGTCCCAACATAACGCCCAACTGGTAATTAACTAAACATGGTTTGGATGGATGGGCCTTGAAGGCCAAATAATATTAATTATGGAACTCGTTCGCTAAGGCGATTATACACAGTACTGTAATTATTCGATACGTTCGTTTATACAACTGATGTCTGTGATATGTAATGACTGTTTGGATTGGATGGATGGTTATGTATTTATGCATGAATTTTACAGTATTAATTATATCTGTAAATTGGTAAAGCATGAAACCAATCTAATATCAAGATGGTTAAAATGACTAAGTGACCAATAGGGTCCAAGCCCGGCATACTCAGCGTTTATCGCTGAGCCTTTATGGCATTATGCAGGTTGTTGATCATCGTCGAAGCTGAAGTGCGGGACCCGGGTAGTAGGGGTTTTACTTTAATTATCGTACATGGAATTTATTTGTATACCAATATCAGTCTGTGGATGTATGATGGTTCTGTTGTATATGTTCAGGATTGGGTAGATGCTCACTTGTCGACGGTTTTGGTCTATGGACTTAGTATGGTGTATAGGATTTATCTCGTTGTCACAGCGGTTTGGTAGTGTTGTTTATTTGTTGTTGGTTATAGTTTCTGCTTCGTTACTCGCATGGGCGAGTAATGGCAGGTGACACCCGAGTGAGAGTTAATGTTGTTTGTTCTTCCGCTGTAAGACGTTTTTAATTATGCTTCGTGAGAGATTATTACGTGTTTATCGAGAGGGGTGTTACAAAAGTGGTATCAAGCGGAGTACCGCTCTGATGACGAGATACTAGGTTAAGACAGTGAGCTTAGGACTTGGAAAATTACGGGAAACGTTTGTGAGGTACAAGACGACTCGTCTTAAACGAAAATATGTTTAGTAACGCAAATTACGTGATATATTAGCCTTAAAGGCAATTCAATATCCACTGGTGGTGTACGGTATATTTACCGAGTAATAATACGACATTTTGTACTACAGATGTCAGGGGGAACTCGAGGCCGTAGTGCCGGTAGAGGTGGAGGCGGTGACCCCGCGAATCCAGGAGTTGCAGAGACGATTGTTGCCGTTCTTGCATAGCTCGGTACTCAAATTGGAGGAGCACCGGCCCACCCGCCACAGCCCAGGGAGACGAACTGGCTGAACTCAGTTTCCGAGACCCGACCACCTACTTATTCAGGGGAGCCAGACCCCGTAGCCTTAGTGCGTTTTATAGTGGAGCACGAGAAGGCCTTCGAAGCTTTGTAAGTACCTGCCGACAAGAGGGACGTCATTGCTGCTTTCAATCTGTAGATGCAGCCAGCACTTTGTGGAGGTTGGTCAAGGGCCACCACCTGGCTACTCCCGACTTTACGTGGGATGCCTTCGTTGAGCTGCTGAGGGGGAAGTACTACCCGGCACATCTCAAGCAGAAGAAGCGCCGAGAGTTCGAGACATTCTCCCAGGGAGGTCTGACTGTGGAAGAGTACTACGCTCGGTTCATCGGTCTACTGGACTTCATCCCCGGAGTTGACTACTCAGAGACCGTGAAGGTCGAGAAGTTCCGGGGGGGATTGTTGTTTCGCATCCAGATGGCGATGGGTGCTACCCTCTATACTACTATACAGGTATAAACGTGAATGCCATTAATTATTTACTTACTAAATTACAAATTAACTTTGTGAGGACTTACCAATGAGATTCCAGGAGTGCTATGACGCTGCCTCGAGGACGGAGCTACTGCTCTAGACTCGGGAAGAGACTCTCAGGACGAAGAAGAGAAAGAACCCTGAGGGAGAGTCTGAGGGTGGAGGGGCGTCTCCAGGCGATGGCAAGAAGAAGGGAAAGTAAGGACTTATCCCATTCTAAATTATTTACCATATTAAACATCTTTAATGAATGCTGACCTGAAACCTTAAACAGAAAATTCTTTCAGAAGAAAGGGCAGCAGGGTCACCAGGGAGCGAAGGGGAAAGAGCCCGTCCCTCGGTTGACCGGCCCAGCTATAAATGCTCAGCCTCTGAGATTTGCGCCTCCTAAGGGTGAGAACACCTTCCTCTTAAATTCAATTATAACCTTAATCTTTATACCGTCAAATTTTAACTTAAAACTAAATACCACCATCAGGCACCGGACAGCCCCAGCGCCATTTCTATTGCAAGCGTTGCGGGAAGGACCATCCTGGGGTCGACTGCAGTGGCTGCAAAGTTGAGTGCCGGTACTGTGAGAAAGAGGGCCACCGGGAGTTCGAGTGTTGGATGAACCCAGAGGGCCGCAACTACAGGTGAAATACCCCTAACATTTAAATAATTAAATAATGGGAAATATATATTATTTTGGGGATTATAAAACCCTAAGAAAGCACATAAACACTTAGATGCTAAAAACGCACCTAAACTCCTTAAGGTAAAAGACGAGTGTTAAAGTCGGACCTTAAGCTAACCAAGTTATATAAGCTATAAACCTCATATGAAGTTAATCAAGGATCATTATATGACCTTTAGAACACAGGACCTCATCTTAAACTGAGTAAAAATGCAAAATGCCCGGGAGTTCCCTTAAGGCCCGAAAGTCCCGGGAACCCCCGGAAATACTTTATAGGATGAAGTAAAGCACTACACTTCATTCCAAATGCACTATAACACTTTATTAAACATATAAGATGAAGTCCTCACGCTGAATTCTCAGTTAAACGCAAAGCGCTCAGAGGTTCCCGATGGGGGCCCCATAAACCCCCGGGAATGCCCCGGAGAAGTGCCGAAGCGGCACAAACTCCTATATAATTCATTCTTAGAGTTCCTAACATCATTATTCATCATTCTAAAGAGAACCCTCAAGCTACTTTTCCAAAAATAAACAAAGTTCTCGGGGGAAATTCTTAACGCTCCTGTTTTGCCCCGGTAGTGTCCCGGTAGCCCGGAAATTGTGTCATGAGTTGATATAACCCCATATAACTCAATGTAACACCTTAATATATCATTATTGACCATAAAAAATGTTTATAAACACTTGGAACTCATTGCGACAATTTATTTACCAAAAAATCCTTAAAGCACAAAAACGCACCTTCGGGTGCCACAAAAACGCGTTCTACGCTATTACCTTGAAGTTTTTGAGGAGCCACGAGTTGGGAATCCTAAATTGGGATAAGTTGACCATCTAAATCAATTAAATCCAGTGCTAAACTCATAGCACAAACAGGGCCGAAATATGATCAAAAAGTACTATAAAATCAGCATTTTACCTTAGAAACGTTCATCTTTTACCTTGGTATAAATGTACCAATTAAATGTTGTGACTTATAACATGTTAAAATATGACCCTAATACAATATAGTGTGACAGGAACCAAGTTGGAAATCAATTCCAAATGGCCATGAAAGGGGCCATTTTTTTTTAGTGATTTTGACCAGTTTTTAGCTTAAACATTGTCTTATGGAATGGTGACTCGTCTTCAAACATGCCATGTGATATTATGTCAAATAATATCAGTCAAATGAGGCTCCTCATCACCGAAAACCTGCAAGAAATAACAAGGAAAGTTAGGTTAGGAAAAGCAAGAAAATTAAATACATAGAGTGGATCTAGATTCCTATAATGTAAGTTGCAATTAAACAAAACAAATCAACTTGTTCTATAGCATGTGGCTAACGAAATCATGCATGAGAAAGAGGATTTGATTGCTGTACATTAGTCATATAAAACATGTACCTAACTATGCACATTCCTATGTCTAATAACCAAAAATCAAATGGTCGTCTCTAGCCTATGGTTGCCGAAATCAAGCAAGAAAAAGAAGGTTAGATTGTTGTATTAAAATCAACTAAAACTTCTACCAACCTAGGAATGTTCTCATGTCTTCAATTGACAAAAAAATCAAAGACCTACAGCAGCACATTACCGAAATCAGCAAGAGAACAAGACAAGTTAGAATTGATAATCATCTTTGAAAATTCAAAAGAAACATCTACCTACCTTAGCTCTTGTCCTCTTGTTCAAATTGACAATCAAACTCTTCTTTCCCCTTGTCAATATAGCCGAAAGTTTGCTTGAATTATGGGCATTTATTGAGCCAAGAATCAAATGAATAAATTAAGGAAAAGAATACCTAACTTTAACATTATTTTGTCAAAAGAAAATTCCTTCATTCCATTCTCTTATTACCTTACGTGAGCATTAACCATCCTTCCTTGCTCACTCAGCCGATTTGGTAAGGCTTCATTCCCTCTCTTTTCTTTCTTCCTTTGATAGCTTATTCTTGAGAGCTTCAAGCTCCATTAATGGTGTATTAAGTTCTAACACCATTTTTATGTAATTTTCCTAGCTAAATCTACTAAGTATTGAAGCAAGAATCATCCTAGCAACCCTTGCAATTTTCGCCAGCCATTAGTACTCCAAGAAGCCACCTTGATTCAACAACAACACAAGGAACAACAAGATCAAGTTAAGGTATATTTTCATGTTGAAAATCCTAGTAGATACCTAATGTCATTTCTGAAAATTATAAGCTTCTAAACCAATGTTCTCTTCATCATTTCATGAAGGAAACTTGGATCTACAATCATCCCAAGGTGTACCAAAAATTCCTTGAAAAATACCTAAGGTAAACTCCTGTAAAACTACTCCAAATCTTACTTATAAATCCTTGTTAGAAGTAACACTTGGATCTCCTAAACCTATGTAAGGAGACCGACAATACTACATCAAGATACCATTGGAGGAGCTTGGAATTCAAGAAGAAATCAAGTACAAGAATCATCTTGATTTAAGGAGTAAGTTTCTATAATTAAATCTAATAAGTTCAAGTTTGATTTAAGCTTCAAACTTTAGTATAAAATTTATGTACAGCCCTTAGTAATATTAAGGCCGAAAACTATAGGTTATAATGCCAAGAAAATAATTTATAACATACAAGGTAAGATTATTACCTTAAGGTATAAATTTATGTTACAAAAATTAAATATGATACATATAAGTTCAAGCCGAATCGTCTAGGAATAAAATGCTTTATTTTGAGCTTATAATCATTCTAAGTCATTAACAAAATTTTTAGAAGTGTTAAATGGCATATATACATTTATATGTATTTATTATAAGGTATAAATCAAGTTTTAAAACCATATGGTAAATATTTTTTAAAGCCGAAAACAAAATGGGATATTTGGTGATTTTCGAAATATATAAGTATATTAGCTTATTTTATAAATTTTGGGAATACTAAAAATAGCTACAAGTATTTAAATGGCTAGTTTATTAATTTATGTGGCTAAAATGTAAATTTTGAAAAGTATAGGGTAATATATATGATTGCCGAGAGTTAAGGAGACTATTAGCATAATTATGATTTTCTGGGTATATTAAAGTATTAATTATGAAATTAGGCTTTGGTCAAATTGTTGACCAGAAACTTTGGGTTAAAATGATTTATGACATAAAATATTAAGTTTATAAAAGTTTTGGGGTGAATATGTAAACTATAAAAGTTTAAGTGGAAAACAGAATTTGAAATAGGGCAAAATAATAATTTATGAAAAGATAAGGTCATTTCGGTTATTTAAGGAAATTAAATATTAAAACTATAGTTTATGATTTAATATGTAACTTATATAAAGTTTTGGGGTTAAATTGTAAATAAAGGAAAAATATATGTTAAGACCGAAAGTATATGTGGTCATTTAGTAATTTATAAAACTTAGTATATTCACTTGGTAATTACCGAAAGTTAAGTGGTTAATTAGTAATTTGTCAAAGCTATGTGTTCAATTTATAATTACCGAAATTATAAGGTTTGTTTTTTAATTTAATAAAGGAAAGAATTAAAACTAAGTAGTATAATATATTATGGAGTATAATGTAAAGTTTATAAAATAATTGTGGTTATAATAAAAGTAACCAAATGGTATAATATATAGAATAAGTGGAAACAATTATGAGCATATAACTGATGAGATGAAGATATACCATAAAATGGAAATTCATTATCACATGTGGTTACTACGTAAAATAACGAACTGTTAAACTACCTCGAACCACTGTTAAATAACAGGGAAAACTAAAGAACATACGGGGTTAGTATACAACGAGTATTAGTTCTGTAGTGACAGTACTGTAATAGTTGGTGTTAGTTGTATTAACGTTACCCGGTATTGCATGTAAATATAACAGCGTTACGGGGAGATACTACTAAGCGAGTACTGTCAAGCTAGCAATATACACGTGAACGATATGTTAATTGTGTGGTCTGAATGTCCTAAGGATTTTCCTGAGGTCCAGACGTTGTGTGTTTAATTGTTAAGAGCGATATCTGTGATTTATGTATATGATATTGTATACTGTATTGCTCGACACCATTGCGTTTTATTTTACGCGAACGTCTTATGACTGGAAGTTTATACATCTAAACTCAAACAAGACTAGATGACCTTTAGGTGTTACATGAACCTAACTGATGGTCAACTGTTATAGTCTTAACGCAAGGATTGGATATTGTATCACTGACAAAAGGGCTAACTTATAAAGAGAGGAATCCAGCTAGTTTCGACTATCTGGTTGCGCATCGTGATCACTACGAGGGACTGTATCAAGAGTCACTCAAGGGAATCCATTATCCACATTCGATGATGGCAGAGGGCACTACTGTTGGTGCACAGGTTTCGACCGGATCGGTCGCCTTTCAGGCATATAAATTATCCAGGGCCATAAGGTCAGCTGGCAACGGTTCCTTTGGAACCCAGGGGACTACTGTCCATTAATAAGTTATTAAGGGTTGTCCTAACATGATGCCTGAGGTGGAAATTAATTAGAAGTTTAAGTGTTTGGTTTAAAGGATAAGGGCCATGTGGCCAACTAACAAGTACAGTTAATTAATACATGTATCTTGTTTGGTTATTGTTATTGATTATTGTTTATTATTGTGTGATGATATTGTCAGGTGAACTGGTATGTGTTATTTAACATTTACAGTTGTTACTATTGTTGTAAATTGGAACAGCATGTAATGAATCTAATATCAAGATGGCTAAACGACTTAAGGAATCCAAATGATTTAAGACTACATTTAGCATACCAGCATATCGTTTGCTGAGCCCTTCAATGGGCAAAACATTTCAGGTTACTGATTGAAGACACAAGCCGGAGTGCGGGATACAGGGTAGCTGATGTGTTTTCAATAAACACTTTTAAGTTTATTTATGTACTGTATTTTGGAGGTTGTTGTATTTGGTTAGTTGCCCAGTTTGGATTTGGTTTGTAAGTTTAAGGTTACTCAGTATCTGTTCATCACAGCGGTGAGGAGTTGAAGTTGATGGATGGAGTAAGGATGCCTTGTTACTCACAAGGGTGAGTAACGGCGTGTAACACCAAACGTTAGATAGTTTTATTTTCCGCTACGAATTATATTTTGTTATGCTACGACTTGCGCATATATTACAGGTTTAGGATTAGGGGTGTTACAACAGGCCACCAAAGAGTACTCAGAAGACCTCAGCTGGAGGATCTGGAGTACCACGAGGTGGTTAGAAGGGCCAGTCATCTGCTGGTGCTGGAGCCCAGAATGGGAAGGGAGTCGATATGGCATGAGTACTCTAAACTCCGAGATACCGCTAGTGGAACACTTTTACTCATTTTGTTATATACTTAGCTGAGATGGTAGAGAGAAATATGCTGTAAGTATGTGGAAGTGTGGCAGTGATCGCTCGCCTTTTTGTGTACGACTTTTGGGATTAGTTATGTGTACCAGATACAAGTAACCTTGAAACTGTGACTGATCGTATATATATTAATGGAATTTTAATGCTTACATTATCATGTGTTCCATACTGTAAAGATACAGAGAAAACACAAAGATGCGCAGGAAACGATAACAGAGAATACGCAGAGTAGAGAATGAGCTACGTGATGAAGAAGAGAATGAACTTCGATTATTATTCATCAGAGAAATAAGAGGAGAGCAAGACAGCTATATATACTAGCTGGAGCTCAAAGAAAAAACAGCTGGCAAGAAAGAGATACGCAGCGTTTTAAGTAACTAACAATACAGCAAGAAACAAGCTGCTGCTAGCTAAACAAGCTAGTTATTAATACGTAAAGCAATAGGGAATAGTATTATATCTCTACACCCCCCGCAAGTTATGCATCTGAGAAACAGAAGCATGACTTGACAATGATGTATTGGAGCAAACCCCCATTTGAGGAAGATGTCGCTGATATTGTTTCCCGGTCAAACTCTTAGTAAACATATCAGCAAGCTGAGAAGAACTGGGTATATACTTGACGGAAATGAGCCCCTGCTGAAGTTGTTCACGCACATAATGGCAATCAATTTCCACATGCTTGGTACGTTCATGAGCAACAGGATTTGTAGCAATGAATATGGCAGATTTATTATCACAGTGCAGAGGTATAGGAGTAATGGAATCCACTCCTAATTCAGACTATAACCTGCTTAACCATGCTAACTCAGAGGTGACTTTGCGCATAGCCCGGTATTCAGCCTCAGCTGAAGACAACGAAACACAAGCCTGTTTCTTGGCCTTCCAAGCAATCGGGGCACCACCAAACTGAATATAGTAACCACTGACGGAACGTCTAGTAAGAGGGCAAGCTGCCCAGTCCGAGTCGCAATAGGCTTTAAGACGAAAGTCTGGACGATTATTCAGCAGGATACCATTGCCTATGGTACCACGTAGATAACGTAATACATGCTGAGCAGCAGAGAAATGAGCATCATGTGGTTCCTTGAGAAATTGAGAAAGTAACTGGACAGTAAAACTCAAGTCAGGTCGTGTATTGGTAAGATAGTTGAGCTTACCGACCAAACGTCGATAAACTTCTGGATCTGGTAGGGGTGAACCATCAGAAGGTTTCAACTTGAGACTAAGATCAAGTGGACTAGCCACGGTTCGCAGAGCTGCAGTGTCAAACTCGTCTAAAAGCTCTTTGATGAATTTCCTCTGCGTAACAATTAAACCAGAGGAACTATGAGTGAATTCCAGTCCCAAAAAATAATGTAAATCACCCAGATCCTTGATCTTGAATTTACTGTCCAGATGAAGCTTTAAGCGAGATATCTCTGCAGCATCATTCCCACACACCAGTAAATCATCAACATACACCCCGATATGAACAACAAGATTATTATGTCTTCTGGTAAATAAAGACGGATCATTGCGAGAGCTGGCATATCCTTGTGTTTGAAGAAAACTGGTGAGTTTTGCATACCATTGGCGGGACGCCTGTTTAAGGCCATAAAGAGAGCAAGAAGTCTACAAACTTTCTGAGAATCAGAAGCAAGTCCTTCAGGCAAAGTCATGTAGATCTCTTCATCGAGATCCCCGTGCAGAAATGCATTATTAACGTCTAACTGCGCTATGCTCCACTTCTGTTTCACAGCTACTGCCAAGAGGGTTCTGATTGTGGTCATCTTGACCACAGGAGAGAAAGTATCTGTGTAATCAATCCCTTGCTTCTGTGTGAATCCACGAACTACAAGACGGGCCTTGTAGCGTTCTAATGTGCCATCAGATCTCAATTTCGTCTTGTACACCCATTTACAGCTAATGGCTTTCTTCCCTTTAGGTAGATCAGTGACCACCCATGTGCCATTTCTAACCAGAGCATCAAGCTCCTCTTTCATCGCTTGGTGCCAGTGAGAAAACTGAACAGCTTCCTTAAATGATCGTGGTTCTGTCACATGAAAACCAGTGTTAACCGTTTCACAAGTAGCTACACAAGCTGTGCTGTAAACAGGCTGTCCTCCTGTAATGTCTGTTAAAGAAAATACAGGAAGCTTAGAAATTTGAGATTCCTGTTCCGCTGTAGCAGTCAGGCGAGCGGATAGTATCTGAGTGAACTCATCTTCTGCAGAAGGAAGAAGAGTAGTTTCTCCAACAAAGAAATCTTCTAGATATGCAGGAGTTTGATGCCTTCGTGAAGACCTGCGAAGATTATCGAGTTGCTGTGGTGGATCAGCTGCAGACTGTGTAACAGATGGAACAATTGGCATGGGCTCTATAGAAGGTGAAACAACTTCCAGAGGAGTTCCTGGTGACAAATCTTCTTGAGCACTGATGTCTGTTACATTATTGGGAGGAGGATCTGCAGTATTAATAACTGGTGTTGCTTCTCTTTGATCGTGAACACCAATTCTCCATTCTGGAAATAAAAATTTCAGAGGAGGAGAATCATCATCAGCAATGACAGAATGTGATGGAAACGGGAAATCCGTTGGTGAAGTGTCTTCTTGTGTGTTTCCTTTGAAAGTAAACACATTTTCATAAAATACCACATCACGACTGTGGATAACTTTATTATCTTCGATCTTCCAAAGCTTGTGGCCCTTGCTGATAGGACTGGGACCTAAATAAATGCATTTGAATGCTCGTGGCTCAAATTTTTGCTTATGACCTTTGACATTAGCTGCGTATGCTAGACATCCAAAGGTTTTTAGCAAATCATAGGTTGCTGACTTGCCATAGAGAACTTCAAAAGGTGCCTGTTTATTCAGAACATCAGACGGAATTCTATTAATGACATAAGTGGCAAACAGCACACAATCACCCCAAAACTGCAAAGGAACTCCTGAGTGAAAGTAAACAGCTCTTGCTGTCTCAAGAACGTGTCGATGCTTTCTCTCAACAACACCGTTCTGTTGAGGTGAATGAGGACACGACCGTTGATGTAGAATTCCGTTCTGAGCAAAGAATTCTATATTCTCTTTGGAACCTCCCAACTCAAACGCATTATCGGATCTCACAACTTTGACCTTTTTCGCAAACTGTGTCTCAATCATAAGAATGAAAGATTGCAAGAGTCTTGTAGCTTCAGATTTATACTTCATAAGAGTGACCCATAAGCATCTGCTTTTGTCATCTACAATGCTCAGAAAATATGAATAACCATCATGTGTCTTTTCACTACAAGGTCCCCAAGTATCCACATGGATTAAATCAAAACAACTAACACTCCTGGTCTGAGAAACCGAGAAGGGTAATTTGTGGCCTTTGGCCTTATTACAAGAATCACACACAGAAATATCAAAACTGTCACTGCTCCTGACTAAACCTAACTCTTTAAGTTTAGTAAAAGAAGCATGACCCAGTCTGTTATGCCAATACAGACTGTTATTAATTGTACTGGATCCGCAGCTGCTCTGGTTTCCTCCTTTCTGTTGAAGAAAACTCTCAAGAGAGTTGACATCCAGGATATAGAGACCATTGACCTGCTGAGCTATTCTAGTTTCAATACTCGATCGTTGGTCCTGCAATACACACCAGCGATCATCAAACATTAGTCTGCAACCAAATTGCTTAGTGAACCTGTTGACAGACAGCAAATTATGTTCAAAACTTGGTACGAAAAGAGCATCTTTCAACACTAAGTTCTTCCCAAGAATAACATCTCCTTTTGTCTCAATCATCTGAGTTCTTCCATCTGGCATGGATACACTATGATTCCTTTCAAGTCTTGTTTCATCTCTGAACAAGGCTTTAATGCCACTGAGATGATCAGTAGCACCAGTATCGATAATCCACTTGTTATGATTCTTATCAGAACTGCTTTCAGCAATCAGACATTGTGAAACAGTCTTATGAAATAAATCGGTACCTGCAAAATTGCAGGAATAACTCTCTTCGTGACCAACATTCATCTTCTGCAAGTAGTTAATCAGGAAATCTATCTGTTCACGAGGCAAACCAGAGCTCATTCCAGAACTTGAATGATTCGAAGGATTCGAAAATTCAGCTTTATCATCCACCTTTCCACTACTCGCAGCATTGGCTGTAGTCTTCTTATTTTTTCCAAATTTCCAGCCATTAGGATAACCATGCTTAGCAAAACAGTTATCCTCACGATGTCCTTGTTTCCCACAATAATTGCAAGTCTCTCTAATCCTCTTTCCTTTATTTTGTTGCCATTTAATCTGTTGTTGCGGACCATGAGTCTCAGCTATATTAGCAAAACTGCTGCTACCTTCACCTTCTCCTCTTCTTTTCTTATTACTCTCTCGTTGTCTTTCTTCAGCAAGAATCAGAGAGTAGGCACTTTCCATCGAGGGTAGAGGCTTCATCATTAAGATGTTCCCTCTTGTACTGATGTAAACATCATTCAATCCCATGAGAAACTCTATCATCTTATCCTCCTCCAAAGTTTTTTTCATCTTCTCAGATTTACTGCAGTCACAACAGACAAGATCAATGACGGAACTCAACTCATCCCAGATCCGCTTGAACTTTGTGAAATAAACATTGACGCTATCTGTTCCTTGTTCAAGATCACAGAGCTCCTTCTTTAAATTGAATCTCCTAGTCCCGTCTATTTGATCGAATCTAGCTAATAAGCCGTCCCAGACTTGCTTAGCTGTAGTGCTGTATACTAAACTCTCGCAAAGGCTCTTGTCTAAGGCATTTAGAATCCACGACATCACTAGACCATTGCAACGTTTCCAGGCACGCAATTTCGCCTCGTCATCAGTCGGCATAGAAATTGTGCCGTCTATCATTCCTATCTTATTCTTAGATATAAGCGCCATTAAAACAGTACGCTTCCACGTTTGAAAACCAGCACCTCCATCAAATTTACTAGCAATTATCATACCTGGATGATCCGAGGTATGTACGTACAGTGGATCGGAAGGCTCCACATCCTTCGATCTGGATCCAGTCAACGTTTCCAATAATCGCTCCAGAGTTCTTGTACTCGAAGCCGTTTCCGTTTCTCCTTCCATCTTTCTGCTGTAATACTCTGATCAAATCAACCGCTTATCCTTACGTAAGCTCTGATACCATGTAAAGATACAGAGAAAACACAAAGATGCGCAGGAAACGATAACAGAGAATACGCAGAGTAGAGAATGAGCTACGTGATGAAGAAGAGAATGAACTTCGATTATTATTCATCAGAGAAATAAGAGGAGAGCAAGACAGCTATATATACTAGCTGGAGCTCAAAGAAAAAACAGCTGGCAAGAAAGAGATACGCAGCGTTTTAAGTAACTAACAATACAGCAAGAAACAAGCTGCTGCTAGCTAAACAAGCTAGTTATTAATACGTAAAGCAATAGGGAATAGTATTATATCTCTACACATACTCAATGACGAAAGAGTCAACGAGACCGGTAATTGTTGAACCAATTTTTCCACCTGCATGGCGTACTTGCTACTGCAAGCGCTATGACAATCAACCCACTGAAATTTCCATCTGCTTTGCGCACTTGCCACAACAAGTGCTGCAGCTACCGCTAAATTTTAGTCTACCAATAAATACCAAAATTTTCGTACCAGTTTTTCATGCAAACCTTTAAGATTAGAGACCTATGGAACCTCGGTAAGACCGGTTAAAGTTATTCAATCTACATTTATTGCACCTGTCAGTACAAAGCTGTTAAATACCTAAGGGGACATAAAGAGATGTTCTAACTCTCAAATTTGATAATGAGTGGATCCGTCAGGAGAACTTCAATTTACAGAGACAACCCGATGCAACTGTGAGCCCGGGTTTTTCGAACCTTATCATAAGCGGTTATGTGATTAGGATCTGGTCAGGTTCTATGTTCACTCATAACCTATGTTTAAAAATTAGGGAAAATTCACAAGATACCACTGTTTAAGTTTCTAATTCACAAAATACCACTGTTTTTTTCGTAATTCAGCTTTAAACATGCTTAAACGTTGTCCGAAATTGATGAAACTTTACATGAACGATGTTAAAGTGTTATATTTTGGTCCAATATCAAATTTGAAGTTTTTAAAGCTCATATGTGACATGTGGGACCCAATGAACAAGTCACATGTTCATTGGGTCCCACATGTCACATATGAGCTTAAAAAACTTCAAATTTGATATTGGACCAAAATATAACACTTTAGCATCGTCCATGTAAAGTTTCATCAATTTTGGACAACGTTTAAGCATGTTTAAAGCTGAATTACGAAAAAAACAGTGGAATTTTGTGAATTAGAAACTTAAATAGTGGTATCTTGTGAATTTTCCCTAAAAATTATGTTATTGTGGGCGTTGGTTTTGAACCCTTAAGTATCGAGCTTGAGGATTCAAGATTCGATTTGTAATTAAAATAACTAAATGGAAATTATAAAATTAAAGTTTAATTATTCTAACTGGCCCACACAAACCACAACCCTAGATAGAGTCGCCACCTAAGTTTTAACTTTTTAAACTTGGAAAGAAAATGTGATTTCAATGTTTAGAGCTATGGGTATGGGGGTTGATATGAAATTTTTAAGGGTTCAGATTCCTTCTCTACCCTCATAAGTTACTTTTCCTCTACTATTATAACTTTAAGGCTATGTGTTTATGAAATTGTCCTTTATATTATTTATTTTGGAAAAGGTATCCCGGTATTATTTAATGTTAAACATACTAAATGACATCAATTAAAAACTAAAATTAAATTATAAATCCTAGTCATGATCTATTTATTTTTATCCTAAACTAATTAAAAAGAAAATCAGCAACCAACCTAGCCCACCAATCATCCCGTATGGCCGAAGATTAATCAACAAAACCATGAATTTTACTAACAACCAAATCACGTATAAGGAGGTAATGAAGAACAATAATAAATAAACATTTCTCTCACACGCTCGACTCATGCATCAGATAACTTATTAACCCTTAATCAATCTCTAATCATTAATGAAACTCTTCATGTAACCAACATAGACTTCACTTGAAAACCTCTCATTACTTTAATCATCATTCTTGTCTGCAAGCATATGTAGTTGCTAACTAGATATTTGTAGGGAAAAACTATGTACAAAAATGAATAAAATGATAAAAGAATCCTACAACTTTAATACGGGTAGCAAAAATTCCCGGTCGGAATATAGTATAAGTAAATTACGACCAAGAGTATCGAACCCTGGGGACTTAGTAGAAAATTAGTCCTAATCCTAGTAATTAATAATTCTAATAAGGGGGAAAATTGATGATGAACATTAATTCAAATTAAGAAAACTATCTAACAATCTATCTAAATGGTTAATTACAGCGAACTACCCTTGATTCGGAATAATAATCCACATAAAACCAAGTATGATCACCAATTCAAATTGACAAGTCTCGAATTAACCAATTCTTGAACATGCCGGATGACAAGCCGGACATAGGATGCGTGACACATTCAAGAACCTTGAATGCATCGGACACCAAACACCCGGTAATGGATCTGGCAGAGCCAAAAGTTCAACATTGTTTTCCAGTTTCGAATCCGAAACACACACACACTATCTATTATCGAATCCATTAAATTTTATGCCAATAAACGAACCAGAAAGTGCAGAATAAAATGGTTAATTCAAAATCCTAATTATCATCTCTTAATGTATAGAAGACAAAGGCAAAGATTCCTTAGAAATTCTCAACCTATTCTGCCTTTGTTTTGATTGACAAAAGAAGAATTTTGAGGATAAGAAGATAAGTAGAGAACTTAATCTACTTTGCACCAAAAACAAAAATCTAAGTTGAAACTTGTAATTTTATTGAGTGATCAACATTGTTTTACAAAGAACATCATTCCTAACCAAGGAATACAAAGAAATCCTACTGCCTCATCTACACAATTGTAAGAAGAAATACAAGAGGAGAAGGGAATTGGTCTTAGCCTTAACCCGATGGAGATTTCTTCTTCCTCTTGGTGGATGATTTGTAGAACTTCCTTGACAGCAATAGAACCGAATTCGTAGAGTATGGATGTGTAAAAATGAAGTGAAAGTGATGTCAACTGAGGATACCAATTACGTGGAATGAAAAAAAATGATAATAGTAGTAGTATATTTAATATGGTAAGTTGAAGTCTCATCAATGTTTTACTAAGCTTTTTTCATGTCTCTGATAAAGTGAGATTAGGGAAGGATAAATGGTTGTTCTCTCAAGAGGTAAGCTTTCTAATGACTTTTAAATTTCTATTTTAACTTCATGACTCTCTTTATTATTTAGCATATAAGTATATGACCTTACTCCTATTTTTTTATCTCTGATTTACTTCTGGGTAATATTCTCTTTTCTTTTTTGTAATGGTGAAAATTCTTTTTGGGTGAAAATTTTAAATAGGGAATGTGTATGAAAAAAAGGAAACAAAAAAAAAAGAAGTATACGAAAAAAAGAAAAGCAAAAGAAGAATCTTCTTACAAAAAAAAAGAGAAGCATTATATTCTATGAGGTTGCAAAAATTGCCTTAGAATAAAAAACACTCGAGAGCTTTTCCTTTTGTTTTCTCCTAAATTCCCAATTCTAAATAAAAAAATTCATGGTTAGATTCAGAAACCCTTGGAAAATAGGGCTGAATCATGAAAACCATTTATGAGGGTCTTGGCCACATTCAGAAACCCTTGAAAAATAGGGCTGAATGTTGGAAACCGGAAAAAGGAAAGACTACAAAATCCCTTATACAAAAATAGCCCAAGAGTTTTTGATCGGTTTTTGAAATTGAATATTCTATTTTATACCCATTAGTATGTTTTTGATGGAATAAGAAAGATTAAGTGATGCTTGTGAATTAGAGTCAGGTAGTTAGGAAAGATTTTTCTAGTTGTCATTATTAAGGTTATCTGTTTTGTGCATAAACAATTATTCTTTTCTGATTAAGTTTTGCTCGAGGACTAGCAAAAGGTAAGTGTAGGGCCTTGTTAAGCCTCAGATTTATTATATTTTATAAGCTAGAATTATTGCATATAAAGTTCATTTTATAAGATCGGACTTATGTTTGTTGTATTTTTGTGTAAGGAATAAAATCCTAATCAAAGGATCGAAGTAATGCCGGGCTTGATGCCATAAGTTCAACTCACGGCAAGAGTATGAAGTAGAACAGAGGTAATGTCGGACACAATGCCGGGTATTCCCTAGCCGGCACCAAGTGAGAAGTCGCTACGATTCGTCAAAAGATGGCAGTTAATGACCGTTACCCAACTAACTGATGCCGGATATGGTGCCGAATGTCTTCTGTCTGACACATGCATCGTTTCGTGGGATTTTGCAGTTTAATTGACCGTTATAAACACGTGGTGCCGGATACAACTTATCAGGCATGACTCCCGGCACATGAAGAATTTGAGTGACCAAATTGTTCTTCTGGATTTTATTAAGTGATCAACATTGTTTTACAAATGTAACACCCCAACTGCTAACAATACACTTAACAACACCTTGCAGCGGAAATCACAACTCACAACATAACTTAAACTCCTTGGTGTTACACGTCGTTAGCCACCTACGTGGCTAACAAGGCTAACATACATACATTGTACCGGTCTGATGGACTACTAGAGCAACTACACATAAATCCCGTTCCATGTCCAACAATCATTATACACTTACATTACAGTTGTACCGAGTAATTACCAACTAACGCCGATACATTTTCGGTCTTACTACACCTATAATACATCCACAATTCTCATGACTACCACATACAAACACTACCCCGTCCTACCCTCGAACGGCTTCCAGTTCCTTGTACCTGAAAAGTATGGGAGCCCCCAAAGGGGGTCAGCACCTTTGCTGGTATGGTAATCCCGCAGCCCGCATGCTACCGGGCCACGCACAACTATTTGTCGTCTTAGCATGCGGTTGATTTATTTCAAACATGCACAAACTCACACACATATCATGCTTATAAGCAAACATCCATTAATAGAATACAGACACGAGGTTAGCACACTCAACATAGCAACACACTTCACTTTATAACATACACAACCTAATTTCACTCTTCTTAGAGTACATGAACTTCACTTAGGGAGTGCCGGGGTGATATAAGCCCGAGCACAACATACATACATTTTCTTTACTTGAGTGGCGGCCTCATATAGGACCGTACACAACATACACAATTTCCCCCTAGCTCCAATAGTGATGAGTTAGGTAAGCCTTGGTTAAGCTTGTGGGTGGTTGTAATTCGAGGAGGAAGAACAACCGTAACATAACAAAGAGGGAGTCGAAGCGAACTTAAGCTTCAACACCCTACCAACATTATACATAATTTCCCTCCTAGCCCGATGTGGAGGTCGGGTAGGTAAGCTTTGGCTAAGCTAGTGGGAGGTCGAAATCCAATGAAGGAAAACAACCCTAACATAACAGGATGGGAGTTAATTCACATATATATATTAACTCCCAAACAATACACGCGACCGGGACACCCGGATTCCTCTCCATACATAACATATACTTATTAGTTAGAGGTTCCCTTATGGAACTTATCACATACATACATCACATAGTGTTACTAACTCAGTTAGACACATAAGGGAAATCATATCCCATTTCGACAACACGGATAACAGTATCCAACATCAACAACATATTAAACAAGTCACATACATCACGCATTATCACAACATACAATAACGCACGGAAAGCCGTAGTTAGAACGTTCCCATGGGTTGGGACGTTTATTCCGAATACCGATCTCTTATGTGAACCTAAGGTCGGTTAACTATTATTTAACACATAACTAAGGTTAAGCGGTATCGGAATTGGTTACGCCACAATAATGAATTACTGTAAACTCATTTCATGCTTTATCTTGCAAGGTGGCAAACACACAGAAAAACACATTGGCATACAAGCCGGTGTAATCCGGTAGGACACAGGTTGCAAGAGAACCATACCTGTCACCGAAGGTGCACTCTAGTGTGCCATCACATGTTCCTTGAAAATCTTTGAACAACTGGTAACATTATAACTATCTTCATTAACATCGGGGTAATATAATTTTTATCGTCTACTGCACCCATGGTTAACCCCGTTCAGTAGTTTTATAACTTTACATTTTTAACTTGTTTACTTTCACATTTTCACTACAACTCTTCACCACTTAATTACCATTACAACTTACTTAACATATCCTTAACAACCTTATAACATCATTACTTATCAATCCCCATCATTGGGTATCATTTCCTACCCTTAACCAAAATTTTTGCTCAAAATTACACTATGTCCGAACTTGTGTCCGAGCTTTGAAGTTCGGACACAGGTCGAGGCCAAAACTGAAGAAAATTTCTACCTGTCCGAACTTGTGTCCGAGCTTCCAAGTTCGGACACAGTCGAGGCCAAAACTGAAGAAAATTTACGGGCGTCCGAACTTGTGTCCGGACATCGAAGGTCGGACACAAGTCGAAGCAAATTAACCTGGGAAAAATTTTCAAGTGTCCGAACTTCCAAGTTCGGACGGAAGTTTGGACACAACTCAAAACTCGGAATATTTAGAAAACGACGGGGCATGTCCGAACTTCCAAGTCCGGGTGGAAGTTCGGACGTACCCAAAAATCCAGTTAACAGAGGCAAATTCTACCCAGAATTGCACTTCTAATAAATCTACACTAACCCCTTGTTTCACAAGCCACAAACAACTATTCTTCCCCACATTAAACATCCCAAATCAACACCTAAATTCTCTCAACCATTAAACCATCATCAACACTCATTTCCCATTAAAATTTTGCCATAACCTCCCCATAACCTTACACATTCATCCTCATCAATTTTCATCATTTTCATCCCTAATCTAGCCACACCGTTACAAGGGTCCTAACAGCCTATTATAAATCCTCAAACCTCATCAACATCCACATAATCACCAAAAACACCACCACAACCACAAAATAAATCTCAACCTCAAAACATTTGGCTCTTAAGGCCCTCAATTAAACATTAATTCACAAACCTCTCCAACACCAACTAAACGCATTACAACATAGATTTCAACTCACAATTTTGGGTTCATTAAATTGTTTACCCATCCCAAACACTTAGAACAATTACAACAAGGTTTAAGGGGGATTCCTTACCTTAATCTTACAAGTCCCTTAATTCAACTCTTGCTCCTCATCTCCTCCAAAAATAGGTTAAGAGGGTATGGAGTTTCCAAACTCCATCCCAACATCCAAGAACACAAAGCACACTCCATTAATTATCTAAACCCTTAGAAACTCAATTAAATCAAAGGCTAGAATTAGGGTTTACCTTTTGAAGCTTTTAAGAGGGATTTCCTCCCTTGAATCAAGAAGGGAACTACTCCACCATTGAAGGATAAATTTGGAGCTCAAGAACAAGGAGAAAACAAGGTATTAAAAATGGTGAAAAATCAATTACACCAAGAGATGAAGAGGGGATGACTTTTTCTTGGAAATTTTTACCTTGGAAGAAAGAGGAGACTCCTAGCTCCACCTTGGTGCCATTTTCTCTTCGAATGGGGAAAACCCATGGAGGTCAACTTCATCCTTTTGAAATTTCGAAAAGAGAGGATGATAGAGGAAGATGAAAGGAAGAAGAATATATGATTTATTTTCGATTTGGAGCTCAAATGGAGCTTGGGGATGAAGAAGAAGTGGAGAAGCCATTGTTGGCTTGGGTTGGAGAGCTCCATCGGTTGAGAGGAGGAAGGAGCCGGCTGGGAGAATAAGAGAGGAAAGAGAAAAGGAAAGAGAGAAATGAGAGGAGAGAGAGATAGGTGGGGTATAAGTAGTCTCTCTCTATTTTTTGCTCTATTAATTAGTTACTAGTCATGTGTGAGTGAGCTGTTTACATTAATAAAACCGGCCCACTAATATATGCATACTGGAGCGTTTTTCATCTTTTAACAGATAACGCTCGTTTATTTACCCGGTTTAGCAATAATCACTAACCGGGACCGTTTTCCAGAATTTTCTCTTTCTTTTTATTTTAATGGTTACTAAACTCCCATTAATGTTTCATTTATTGTTACGTAATCAATTATTATTTTCACGGAGTTATTTGACTGTTTAAAGTCACGTTTTCGGGTTTTCTCAAAAAACGCGCTTTAGACTCCGTTAGCGTTTTAACGCATTGTTAGGATCCGTTTTATTTCTGATTTTTTCCCACATGTTCTTAATGTGTAATTAAGGTATAAGAATATATTTGTAACCCTAATGAAGGTTATGTACCTCCTGAAATAATGAGATACGTGTTTTCACGTTTAGTGACTTTTACGCATTTTCCTTTTTCTTTTTGGTTTTCATTTCTTCACTGAACATCTTAGGGACTTAATTAGCCTTAGAAAATTATAATTACACAATTAATTAGTACATTAAGTTTTGGGGTATTTCAATCTACCCCCCTTAAAAGAACTTCGTCCTCGAAGTTCACACTTCCCACGCATCATTGGTTAGAATACGGGGATTACTTATAACATAAACTTCCATAACAAACATGTTTTACATCACAACCTTGGACTTGATGGTCCGGGTAACACATCCATACATACATAACATAGTTAGTAGCCTCGGACTTATTGGTCCGGGTACCTTAACAACATTATACATACATAACAACCCTTAGACTCTTAGGTCTGGGTACATAACAACATTTAGACTCTTAGGTCTTGATAACATACATCCTTTAGACACGTAGGTCTTGATAACACAACACTTTCGGAATTCAATCACTTTAGGACTCGCGGCCAAAACAATGTTTATTACATATACCACACAACATGTCTTAGCATGTATATCAACCAGAAATTCCTTTTCCATCTCTTCATGGGTTCGAGACCCATGTTGAGTACATATACACTGTGATCCCGCAGAACCGGTCGCGATGGACACTCTGGTCCCCGTTCCTTTGGGAGATCAAAACAATTGCATACATCTTTAAAATATACTTCTCATGTCACCGGTCCTAAGACAAAGGCTCATACGTCCTCAGTTCGTGAGCAAGTAGTAGGAAAATACCCTCTATGAGGTTAAGTATAATGAAATCCTTTATTGGAAGGATACAAGTTGAAAATCCTCTACGAGGTCACATAAAGGTAGTCCTTCCTTTGAAAATACCACTTAAGAATCTTAAAATATTTATTGAAGTATTGAAAATACCAATTGAAAATTTGAAACCCAATTTAAAATTCTTTTGAAAACTCAATACAACTCTAAGTCCAATTATTGCTAACTGCATCTTATTCCTGATGTGATTATTCATGACCACTTATAGGGAGTTTCAAGAATCATCCAACCCTAATGTGATCAGCATCAGAGTTGAACCACCTTTCCACCCCAATTTGTGTTCGGCTTCCCTTGATCTCATGATAATCAAGTTTCACCTCCCACTTCAATTTCAGACAACAGCTAATTCAGGCGTATACCATTTTCTATCTTTTAATCCATCTAGTCATAATCATACATCTCCAAGGGTGGAACTATGTCCATCAATCATCCTCCAGATTTATTTTAAATCAGGTTACCTAGGGAATTTAATTCTCACTAGGTTCTATGTTGGTGTCACACCTCTTCATAAATCACAATATTGTATATGTATATGCTTTTATAAAAATACAATACACGTTTTTACATTTAGTATTGTATGAACATACATAGTCGGGGTTTAGTTCCCCGGGAGTTTCTTACTCCCTTATACTTATACTTTCACACACATCCGTTAACACAACAAACACACTTATCACAATGGTATTCGCATCATCTGTGCGCAATTACCACAATTAACCATGAATGAATGCGTATGTTTATGTAACACGCGCACCAATCATCAAAACAAATCATTTTGTGCTATGCACATCATAGTTCACGTACACTTGTACGGTAAAAGACACTAAGTGGTTCTACGCTCTACCCCCCCTTAAAAGGGATTACGCCCACGTAATCAATCAGTTAATCACTTGTTTAGAACATTCTACCGTCGTGAAGTGTTTTATCTCCACGCGGTTTATTACACATGTGTTCTGGTTTGAGGGTCTTAGCCATATTGGCGGTTTAGTCCCTAACCAAGACTTCTCATTAGAGTTTATTTTAACTCTCAACTGGTTTTGATCCTGGCCTGTGAGGCTTTTAGGCATCATTAGTTTGCCATTCACTCATGTTCACTATTCGCATTCATCGTTTGAATCACTGGTTCACCAGTTTCTGCTGCGCAACTCTTGGTAATTTAGAGCTTAGTTTGCCCCATACATTATTTTTACTGTACCGTATATCTTCGATTATCACCTTCATCTTGGTAATAATGATTTCTCAACCGACGCGTGGTATCACTTACCATGAGCGAACTCGGTGAGTTACAGACTTACTATCCACTTCCATGATAACTCACTGTATTCCACAATAACTTACTTGATTTCTTCCGACTTATTGTCGGTTAAGTCTGAGCTACTACCTATTGTGTAGTACTCTGTCGATCATTTCCAACACTTGAGGTATATTCCATACCGATATTTAATAATTGTGCTACAGTAGCTCCTTATGTCAACCAAGTACCTTTTGATTGGTACGACCGTGCTTGTCTTGTGCATCGGTTTTATCACACCATAAGTCTTGTTCTTCTATCACATTTAACATTTCCAATTTCCTAGCTATCTCACTCGATTATTACCGTGTAAGCGCAATACCAAAACACTCAGTCCTACAGAGTGCAGAGGCGTAAACTCTTGACAGTAAATATCTTATGCGATTGCAATAGGAATTCACACTGCTTTCCTTATCACATAGTATTAATTACTGGCTTATTGCCCAGTCTGTTTATCATCACTTACTTGTATGTTCATTGAGTTTCACTCATAACTGGTCTTATTTGCCACATTATTATTTAACAATACTTCTACAACGGTCGCTTACTGCGCACCGTGCTCTTACTCATTGCATAACATTAACTTACACTGCATCCACTGTCATTTTAGCTTTCGCCACTACACAGCGTTTCGCCATTTATTTGGCTGATTACTGAATGCTTTACTCTTCGAGTCTTTGTGCTCACTGAGCGTTGTTCATCACACATTTAGCATCACACACCTATGGTGATTGTTATCAGACTTATTACTCTTCCGGTCTCCACAACTGGTGCAACACTTCCTTTCGTATTATTCCTACTCACATCATTCTTGGGTAATAGCAACATAGTCAACTCTTAACATATTCCCTAAACTTAGTTCACATAACTACCACTGTTGCGGTTTCACATATCACGAGGTATCCCCACTCTTTAAGCAGTGGTTCGTTATCCGCTTTACTTACTTATATTACATAAACTTCTGTGATCAATAACATTTTCTTAACACATTCTACTTGTGGCTCATAAGCCTTATTGCCTCGAGCTTTGCTCTTTGTAGGCTATCCACACACATTTACTTCTCTGTACAACATTACATGGTTTATAGGTTGCATTGAGCTCCATGACAAGGTCGTTGTTCCTTTCATGGTATGCTCCTTCAAGGATGTCAGACTTCCTCCTGACGACTTATGTTTAAACTGGGTGTTAGTTTCCACCCTTGCGTTTCTGTCACGTTATCTTGTTCAACCATTGTTGATCCAACCACCCTTCTAAGGATAGTTCCTGGGTGTTACTAGGTTATGCCATCATATCCGGCTCGCACTTATGAGTACGTTTCATTAGCTACATCGCCCTGCATTCTTTGGTTGGGTTAAATATCATTTCCAGTGAGATTGATATTCCCTTAGTTCAAGTGATCACTTCGGGAGTCTCATCCCGATCATTGCACATTAACGTATCATAGTAGGCATCTGCCTCACCCTATGCGGGCTGGGTACTTACTCCAGCTATTATGTTCATCCTTCAGGATTTCTAAGACATATTCTATGTCTTCACTTACTAACCAGTGCACTTCGCACCTGTTCACCTTTAACCATTTCCTTAAAATAAACTTACTAATTCCTTTAGTTTCGTTGACTTTACTGGGTTCCTTTGCTTCAACCATCCGATGGTAATCCATTGCTCTTGCTTAACTTTTACTTCGGACCGTAGTATGGAGTCGACTACTTCCCGTGTTCCAGACTCCACTCGTATACATACGTGGGGTACCCTATTGATACATTGCTACTTGCCCGACTACCCATAAGAAGGTTTGTCAGGCCCACAAGCTTCTATCGGAGTGTGGTCGTCCCACATTTCAGTTGGTATACTCGTAGTGTCCGTCGCACGCCTAGGTGAAGTATTCTATTGTCAACTCCTCTTATATCATCCCATGATAATATGAATTCCATGCTTCCCGAACTTAATCAAGGGAAATGTATCCACTGTTGTATTATTATGAACTCAATCCATTCCTCGGGTTGTTACCCTTGGGTTTACCGGTTTCCATCCGGTTATTCGAAGTAAACTGGGTATAAATTACCTACCATGTGGCACTGAGGCCAGTGTAGGTCTTCTGGTCTGGTTTTAAAAGGAGAAGAATTTAAAATAGATTGGGTTTGAAAGAAAATTTGGTTTTGAAGAAAGGTTTTGAAAAATGAATTTAAGTTTGAAAGAAAATTCTCGTGGTTTCACAACATTTTCTCGCCTTAACCAAGTCTAGCTTCTTGTTGACTGGTGTGGTTCCAAGTATGAGGTCAGGCTATTAAGCCTTTCCACAGTTATGATGATCTCACTTTACTTCATGGTACTTTACTAAGTACTTTATAGTTGCTAATAATTTGCCGCCAGCCTTGTTGTAGCAGCACTTGCCTTGGCAAGTGCGCCATGCTGACTGGCTACTGGTTCAATACACATCGGTTGTGGTATTGCTTTCATCCGTACTGACGTCAGTGGCCTTGTTGGCCCTTACTTTGATCTTACAATCTTAATAATAAATCTTCTGGTTACTTCTCACTGTTTGCACATGACAACCATCAACTAGGGTGTTTCCCATTCTAGGAGACTCCCTTTTCTTAGTATCGTTTCCTCACGTTTATACTGTTGCTGTTTTAGTTAACATTTGTGATCCGTAGACACTCTCATCTCGGGTTTCTTTACTTCACTTCTCCATTGTTGCACGATTGGTGCTTTGCAAGCTGGTTGTTCTCGACTGCTCCGCATGTCGACCCAGGTTGCCGGAAATTCTATTCCTCTATGCATAAGATTCTACACTTTTCGCTATTAAATGCGGCAAACATTGTTCAGATGGAAACCGTCTTCGGGATTCACATCTTTCAGAATCTACCGTATGACAGGTTCTCCGAACTTATAGAGGTAAATATCAACTGCCAGATCGGGTTTTCCCGAGTAAGAGATGACTTCCATCTCTCGGGCGTTCCTTCCAAGTTATATAATAGGGTTTGTGGAGGGCGGGATGGATACTGTAGGTATCCAGTACACACTGGTGTTTCCTAACTAGCGTAATTCTCACACTATCACTCAACCCTTAACCCAAAGTACTAAACTCTTAACTCGGTACTTCCTAAGCTCGGTAATTCAGTCATCAGAGCGATACTTCGCTCTGATACCACTTTTTGTAACACCCCAACCGCTAACAATACACTTAACAACACCTTGCAGCGGAAATCACAACTCACAACATAACTTAAACTCCTTGGTGTTACACGCCGTTAGCCACCTACGTGGCTAACAAGGCTAACATACATACATTGTACCGGTCTGATGGACTAAACTCCCGAGCAACTACACATAAATCCCGTTCCATGTCCAACAATCATTATACACTTACATTACAGCTGTACCGAGTAATTACCAACTAACGCCGATACATTTTCGGTCTTACTACACCTATAATACATCCACAATTCTCATGACTACCACATACAAACACTACCCCGTCCTACCCTCGAACGGCTTCCAGTTCCTTGTACCTGAAAAGTATGGGAGCCCCCAAAGGGGGTCAGCACCTTTGCTGGTATGGTAATCCCGCAGCCCACATGCTACCGGGCCACGCACAACTATTTGTCGTCTTAGCATGCGGTTGATTTATTTCAAACATGCACAAACTCACACACATATCATGCTTATAAGCAAACATCCATTAATAGAATACAGACACGAGGTTAGCACACTCAACATAGCAACACACTTCACTTTATAACATACACAACCTAATTTCACTCTTCTTAGAGTACATGAACTTCACTTAGGGAGTGCCGGGGTGATATAAGCCCGAGCACAACATACATACATTTTCTTTACTTGAGTGGCGGCCTCATATAGGACCGTACACAACATACACAATTTCCCCTAGCTCCAATAGTGATGAGTTAGGTAAGCCTTGGTTAAGCTTGTGGGTGGTTGTAATTCGAGGAGGAAGAACAACCGTAACATAACAAAGAGGGAGTCGAAGCGAACTTAAGCTTCAACACCCTACCAACATTATACATAATTTCCCTCCTAGCCCGATGTGGAGGTCGGGTAGGTAAGCTTTGGCTAAGCTAGTGGGAGGTTGAAATCCAATGAAGGAAAACAACCCTAACATAACAGGATGGGAGTTAATTCACATATATATATTAACTCCCAATCAATACGCGCGACCGGGACACCCGGATTCCTCTCTATACATAACATATACTTATTAGTTAGAGGTTCCTTATGGAACTTATCACATACATACATCACATAGTGTTACTAACTCGGTTAGACACATAAGGGAAATCATATCCCATTTCGACAACACGGATAACAGTATCCAACATCAACAACATATTAAACAAGTCACATACATCACGCATTGTCACAACATACAATAACGCACGGATAGCCGTAGTTAGAACGTTCCCATGGGTTGGGACGTTTATTCCGAATACCGATCTCTTATGTGAACCTAAGGTCGGTTAACTATTATTTAACACATAACTAAGGTTAAGCGGTATCGGAATTGGTTACGCCACAATAATGAATTACTGTAAACTCATTTCATGCTTTATCTTGCAAGGTGGCAAACACACAGAAAAACACATTGGCATACAAGCCGGTGTAATCCGGTAGGACACAGGTTGCAAGAGAACCATACCTGTCACCGAAGGTGCACTCTAGTATGCCATCACATGTTCCTTGAAAATCTTTGAACAACTGGTAACATTATAACTATCTTCATTAACATCGGGGTAATATAATTTTTAACGTCTACTGACCCATGGTTAACCCCGTTCGGTAGTTTTATAACTTTACATTTTTAACTTGTTTACTTTCACATTTTCACTACAACTCTTCACCACTTAATTACCATTACAACTTACTTAACATATCCTTAACAACCTTATAACATCATTACTTATCAATCCCCATCATTGGGTATCATTTCCTACCCTTAACCAAAATTTTTGCTCAAAATTAAAATATGTCCGAACTTGTGTCCGAGCTTTGAAGTTCGGACACAGGTCGAGGCCAAAACTGAAGAAAATTTCTACCTGTCCGAACTTGTGTCCGAGCTTCCAAGTTCGGACACAAGTCGAGGCCAAAACTGAAGAAAATTTACGGGCGTCCGAACTTGTGTCCGGACATCGAAGGTCAGACACAAGTCGAAGCAAATTAACCTGGGAAAATTTTTCAAGTGTCCGAACTTCCAAGTTCGGACGGAAGTTCGGACACAACTCAAAACTCGGAAAATTTAGAAAACGACGGGGCATGTCCGAACTTCCAAGTCCGGACGGAAGTTCGGACGTACCCAAAAATCCAGTTAATAGAGGCAAATTCTACCCAGAATTGCACTTCTAATAAATCTACACTAACCCCTTGTTTCACAAGCCACAAAAAACTATTCTTCCCCACATTAAACATCCCAAATCAACACCTAAATTCTCTCAACCATTAAACCATCATCAACACTCATTTCCCATTAAAATTTTGCCATAACCTCCCCATAACCTTACACATTCATCCTCATCAATTTTCATCATTTTCATCCCTAATCTAGCCACACCCTTACAAGGGTCCTAACAGCCTATTACAAATCCTCAAACCTCATCAACATCCACATAATCACCAAAAACACCACAACCACAAAATAAATCTCAACCTCAAAACATTTGGCTCTTAAGGCCCTCAATTGAACATTAATTCACAAACCTCTCCAACACCAACTAAACACATTACAACATAGATTTCAACTCACAATTTTGGGTTCATTAAATTGTTTACCCATCCCAAACACTTAGAACAATTACAACAAGGTTTAAGGGGGATTCCTTACCTTAATCTTACAAGTCCCTTAATTCAATTCTTGCTCCTCATCTCCTCCAAAAATCGGTTAAGAGGGTATGGAGTTTCCAAACTCCATCCCAACATCCAAGAACACAAAACACACTCCATTAATTATCTAAACCCTTAGAAACTCAATTAAATCAAAGGCTAGATTTAGGGTTTACCTTTTGAAGCTTTTAAGAGGGATTTCCTCCCTTGAATCAAGAAGGGAACTACTCCACCATTGAAGGATAAATTTGGAGCTCAAGAACAAGGAGAAAACAAGGTATTAAAAATGGTGAAAAATCAATTACACCAAGAGATGAAGAGGTGATGACTTTTTCTTGGAAATTTTTACCTTGGAAGAAAGAGGAGACTCCTAGCTCCACCTTGGTGCCATTTTCTCTTCGAATGGGGAAAACCCATGGAGGTCAACTTCATCCTTTTGAAATTTCAAAAAGAGAGGATGATAGAGGAAGATGAAAGGAAGAAGAATATATGATTTATTTTCGATTTGGAGCTCAAATGGAGCTTGGGGATGAAGAAGAAGTGGAGAAGCCATTGTTGGCTTGGGTTGGAGAGCTCCATCGGTTGAGAGGAGGAAGGAGCCGGCTGGGAGAATAAGAGAGGAAAGAGAAAAGGAAAGAGAGAAATGAGAGGAGAGAGAGATAGGTGGGGTATAAGTAGTCTCTCTCTATTTTTTGCTCTATTAATTAGTTACTAGTCATGTGTGAGTGAGCTGTTTACATTAATAAAACCGGCCCACTAATATATGCATACTGGAGCGTTTTTCATCTTTTAACAGATAACGCTCGTTTATTTACCCGGTTTAGCAATAATCACTAACCGGGACCGTTTTCCAGAATTTTCTCTTTCTTTTTATTTTAATGGTTACTAAACTCCCATTAATGTTTCATTTATTGTTACGTAATCAATTATTATTTTCACGGAGTTATTTGACTGTTTAAAGTCACGTTTTCGGGTTTTCTCGAAAAACGCGCTTTAGACTCCGTTAGCGTTTTAACGCATTGTTAGGATCCGTTTTCTTTCTGAATTTTTCCCACATGTTCTTAATGTGTAATTAAGGTATAAGAATATATTTGTAACCCTAATGAAGCTTATGTACCTCCTGAAATAATGAGATACGCGTTTTCACGTTTAGTGACTTTTACACATTTTCCTTTTTCTTTTTGTTTTCATTTCATCATTGAACATCTTAGGGACTTAATTAGCCTTAGAAAATTATAATTACACAATTAATTAGTACATTAAGGTTTGGGGTATTTCAACAAAGACCATCATTCCTAACCAAGGAATACAAAGAAATCCTACTGCCTCATCTACACAATTGTAAGAAGAAATACAAGAGGAGAAGGGAATTGGTCTTAGCCTTAACCAGATGGAGATTTATTCTTCCTCTTGGTGGATGATTTGTAGTCCTTGGCAGCAATAGAAACGCATTCGTGGAGTATGGATGTGTAAAAATGAAGTGAAAGTGATGTTTTGAAGTGCAGACTCTCAGCCTATTTATAAGCCTCAAATTCTTCATGTGCCGGGAGTCATGCCGGATAAGTTGTATCCGGCACCACGTGTTTATAACGGTCAATTAAACCGCTAAATCTTGCAAAACGATGCATGTGCCGGACAGAAGACATCCGACACCATATCCGGCATCATTCAGTTGGGTAACGGTCATTAACTACCATCTTTTGACGAATCGTAGCAACTTCTCACTTGGTGCTGGTTAAGGAATACCCGACACTGTGTCCGGCATCACCTCTGTTCTACTCCATACTATTGCCGTGAGTTGAACTTACGGCATCAAACCCGACATTACTTCGATCCTTTGATTAGGATTTTATTCCTTGCACAAAAATATAACAAACATAAGTCCGATCTTATAAAATGAGCTTTATATGCAGTATGATATAAATACTAGCTATTTCATACTTATTTTGACTAATAATCTTATAATTCTATCTTATAAAATATGATAAGTCTGAGGCTTATCAAGGCCCTACACTTACCTTTTGCTAGTCCTCGAGCAAAACTTAATCAGAAAAGAATAATTGCTCATGCACAAAACAGATAACCTTAATAATGACAACTAGAAAAATCATTCCTAACTACCTGACTCTAATTCACAAGCATCACTTAATCTTTCTTATTCCATCAAAAACATACTAATGGGTATAAAATAGATTATTCAATTTCAAAATCCGATCAAAAACTCTTGGGATATTTTTGTATAAGGGATTTTGTAGTCTATCCTTTTTCCGGTTTCCAACATTCAGCCCTATTTTTCAAGGGTTTCTGAATGTGGCCAAGACCCTCATAAATGGTTTTCATGATTCAGTCCTGTTTTCCAAGGGTTTCTGAATCTAACCATGATTTTTTTTTAGAATGGGGAATTTAGGAGAAAAACAAAAGGAAAAACTCTCGAGTGTTTTTTATTCTGAGGCAATTTTTGCAACCTCATAGAATATAATGCTTCTCTTTTTTTTGTAAGAAGATTCGTATTTTGCTTTTCTTTTTTTCGTATACTTCTTTTTTTCTGTTTCCTTTTTTTTCATACACAATCCCTATTTAAAATTTTCACCCAATAAGAATTTTCACCATTTTGAAAAAAGAAAAGAGAATAATACCCAGAAGTAAATCAAAGATAAAAAATAGGAGTAAGGTCATATACTTATATGCTAAATAATAAAGAGAGACATGAAGTTAAAATAGAAATCTAAAAGTCATTAGAAAGCTTACCTCTTGAGAGAACTACCATTTATCCTTCCCTAATCTCACTTTATCAGAGATATGCAAAAAGCTTAGTAAAACATTGATAATACTTCAACTTACCATATTAAATATACTACTACTATTATCATTTTTTTCATTCATTTCTTTTTTTTTTTTTTGAAGGGGGAACCCCTGCCCTACACTTGGCAGTAACACTGGCCCCAGTGTTTAAAAAAAGAAATAATTTAACAAGGAATTGAAAGAATATTGAAAGTACAATGCTTTAACAAGAATAAAATACTCCCCGTATAATGGAAGAACTAGGGTAGAATGCCCTACACTAGTGATGAGCCAAGGATTGGAGTTGTTCTCAGCAGAATTCAACAATAATAAGGTCAACTAAAACCAAAAAGTCATAAAAGTGCCAAGCTTCCAGAATACAAGGAGAGAAGAGAGTAGTTTCTCCATTAAGCATACATTAAGAATAAAATAAAATAAAATAAAATAAATAAAAAGTGAAAGTAAATAACAAGAGAAAAAGAGAGAAGGAACTAGAGTACTGCCATCGGTGTGGATGAAGGTGGTGGTGAAGAAGAGTCAGAAGAAGCCGTTGAGGAAGCGGAGAGGCTAGAAGAGCTAGGAGTGGGAAGACCCTGCTTCTTCGCCTCCATGCACGCCTTTCTCTTCTTCTTGTCCTTCTTGAGGAGATTCTTAATTAGTGCAGTTATCGAACACTCCACCGTCTTCTTGATTTCCTTCCTGATCTTCTTCCTGTCGGCTGCCATATTCTTATCCATCTTATCTACAGTCATCATGAGACGCCCTCAACCCTCCTCCCATGCTCATCCTGGCGCTGAGTAATATGCTCCTCAAAGACCTGCTGACCAGTGGCAATCTCTTGCTGGCGCTGCTCAACGCCCTCAACCCGACCGGTGATCTCAGGGCGATACCCCTCATAGCTGGCCCGGAAGGCCTCATAATCTGTCCAGGTATCCTGCTAAGCCCGACGGTAAACATCAAAAGACTGCCGCTGCTGATCAAGGGTATGTTGAAAGTGCTCCATCCGCTCATAAAGAGGACCCATGTCACTAGCGGGACCAGAAGTCTGAGGATGCTGATAAGGCTGAGGAGTGAAGGAGGAAGGTGGGAGCAACATCAGTTGGGGCTCATCTCCCTGATAGCTCGGGTAGTCCTGAGCAGTGGCATTGGCCTTAGGCCTCTGCGCTGATGGGACATACCGGTACTCTCCCGACGTAGACTCACGAAACCACCATCGTCGTAGAAGAGAAAGGTCAATGAGGGAGGACTCATGGTGATACGGAAGAGTCCGTGGAATCCACTCCTCCCCCAAAGTCTGGATGATATGATGGTTAAGGAGCATCAGGAAGATAGGGCGTTGGGTATCTCTGTGTAGGATCGCCCGAAAAGACTGAGCAAACATCAGTCGGTGTACCGGAAACCGAGCTGCAACGGTACCCTGTAATGGCCCACGAAGATACTCGAGAAGAGCACAATCCATCTCATTAAGATCATCATGCTTACAGGGCCTAATGTTATGTCTAATAATCTCCATGGCCACTCGAAGCTGCAGATCAGTGATGAATGTGACAGGGATCATAGGACGAGCTCTGGTGTGGGCCTGATCCATGTATCGGACCCGTGACCAAACTGAGCAAGAATGGCAGAATGGGCAGTGGCGAGGTACTTCCTAGTGAAGGAGCTCTACCTCGGGTCATAAGCAATGTCTAGAGCGTCTGCTATGCTACGAGGTGTAACCAGAATACGAATGAGAGAGACATAGGAGTGAATCTGTACCTCAGAGACTTGGGATGGCCCAAGAAACTCAGCATTAGCATAAAACTCTCGTACAAGGTCAGAGTAGAAGTGCCTATGACCGATCTCTAGTACTCCCATCCATCCATGCCTCTGGAATAGGGAGGTGATCTGAGACAACTGGCGCACATTCTGATCGATGCGCCGCTCCTGGACCCACTTGCCCTTCTGTTTAGACTGATGGTAGTAGCGGGCAGCTTCAGAGCTGACGAACCCCTCTGTATCAAACTAGGGGTCCTCCTGGAGATGGGACGGTAAAGGATAAGGTGTGCCGAAGTCGCCCAGCTCAGAAGTTGTGGATGTCGAGCCTGGTCCACTCTGACCCTCAGGAGATGGTCGCTTCTTCTTCTCCTCGTCTTAGCTTTCTTGGTAGGCTGGGGAGCACTACTGGAAGCTGGCTCCTTGCCTGCCCGTCTGGTAGAACGACGAGGTGGCTCAGGTGCAGGAGGAGCCTCCTCCTCGGTGGTGGCCTCTGCTACGGCTGCATCAGCCTGCTCAACTAGCTCCTCCTCCTTAGAGTCGAAGCACGATGCGCGTGGAGGAGTGCTTGCTCTATTGCGAGGCATCTACAGCAAGGAGAGAGAAGAATACTAGGCAATAGGTTATCAATGTTAGTTCAACAGAAATTAAAACTCGAATAACCTGGAGATGTGCCATAGTGTGCTCATATTCCTGTAAATTAGATGCCTAATCGACTAAATCTCAACAAACATTATCCTAGGCATTAATTCAGAAGACTAGAGTCACAATAGGCAAAGAAGAACCAATCAGACAGGCGTGCCGGGCAGGATGCCGGACAGGATCCACCCGGTACATTCAAACTGCATTGTGCCGGACAGGGGAGACCCGACACATTCATCCGCACATGCATAGTCGAACCCAGTTTTAGCAGAAATCGAACAGAACCACATAAATCATTCAGAATCAACTAAAGCAAGTTCGCAATCCCCTAATTTAAGTACTTAAGCTACGAAATCTATCAAAGTCGATATATTGAACTTAAAAGAAGAAAAATCATATTCGAAATAAAAATGAGGGATTTAGGGGAACCTGGTTTTTGTTGGAGTAGCGGTGGCGATTGCTAGCAGCTCGGATGTGGTTTGGCGGCGATTGGAGTGGCGGAGCTGGTGGTTTTGATGGGGGGCACGGTAGAGAGTTAGGAGAGTGAGTAGCTGCGTGCTCTACGGCGTGGTTGAGGTAGGGTAGAAAGTGAAGGAAAGAGAAGACTGACCCGGTATTTTTTTCAAATTTCGCGACGTGCCGGGTGTGGTGCCGGGTCTCTTGTATACGGCACATTGAGTTTTTAGGAAGCCGGATATATCCCACCCGGCTTTATGCACGGCACTTTGAACATTAGCTTGTCGGGTGTGGTCTACCCGGCTCTACGCATGGCATGCCCCTTTTTTTCAGTTTAATGGGATAACTTCACATAGAAGATATAAATCAACATAAAAATAATAAAAAATAAAAAATAATAAAGAAAAAATAAAAAGAAAAGTAGGGAGAAATACTCCTCTGTTATAATGAGGGCCTGATTGAGAGGGCCCTACACTTGTTCGTTGGTCATGAGGCGAGATGATTTGAGACACTATGCAGGACCTGTCTTTGCTGCTTCCTTTGGGGCGGGAGAGATCTTGAAATCATCCTCGAAACTTAGGTAGGATGAAATGGTTTTGTCGGAGTCACTACTCAACTATTTCTACAGCCTCGAACCATTAACTTTGAATCTTTCACCCTTAGCATTCTCAAGTTCAAACGCACCAAATTCATTCATAGAAGTGATGGTGAAAGGTCTAGCCCAATGAGATTTCAATTTCCCGGGAAACAGTCGAAGACGGGAATTATAAAGGAGAACTTTATCACCAACTTGGAAAGTGTGTGGTAGAATGGATTGGTCATGAATCGTTTTAGTTCTCTTCTTATACAAACTAGCATTCTCGTATGCGTTGAGGCGCGGCTCCTCAAGTTCAGAGAGCTGGAAGTTCCTTTTTACTCTAGCGGCCTTTATGTCGAAATTCAAAGCCTTGAGGGCCCAGTAGGCTCTATGCTCAAGCTCTACTGGTAAATGACATTTTTACCAAACACCAGACGGAAAGGAGTGGTCCCAATAGGAGTTTTGAAGGCAGTCCTATAGGCCCACAAAGCATCATCGAGTTTCTGTGACCAATCTTGCCTGGATGAACTGATTGTTTTCTGTAAGATCCAGTTTAGTTCACGGTTGGAGACTTCAGCCTGTACATTGCTTTGTGGATGATAGGAGAGCGCTACTTTGTGATGAACCCCATATTTATGTAGGAGGGCATCAAACAGGCGGTTGCAGAAATGGGAACCGTCATCAGAGATAATTGCCCGGGGCACTCCGAATCTGGTAAAGATGTTTTTCTTGAGGAACTTGAGGACTGTCTTGGCATCTGCAGAGGGGCAAGAGATGGCTTCTACCCATTTTGAGACGTAGTCTACAACGACCAGAATGTATTGATGTCCTTGAGATGGGGGGAAAGGACCCATGAAATCAATCCCCCAAACATCAAATAACTCAACTTCTAAGATGTTGGTCAAAGGCATCTCATGACGTCTAGAAATATTTCTCATCCTTTGACAACTATCACACTGAGAGACAAACTTGTGAGCGTCTTTATGCAGTGTAGGCCAAAACAAACCTGCTTCCAGAACCTTAGCAGCAGTTCGGGTGGAGCCATGATGTCCACCTGCTTCCTTGGAATGACAAAAGTGAAGAACTGCGGCAGCTTCACTTTCAGGAATACACCTCCGGATGACCCCGTCAGCACATACCTTAAAATGGTAAGGTTCATCCCAGAAGAAGTGTTTGATTTGGGAGAGAAACTTCTTCTTTTGTTATGAAGAGATACCATGGGGCACTACTCCGGAGGCCAGGTAATTTGCGATGTTGGCATACCATGGTTCTTCGGACCTCACCCGTAAAGCAGGAAACAATTCAACCCAATTTGCACAAATTTTCTTATCTGCCAGATCTTCAACCTGCTGGATGCTAAACACCATCTCATCCGGAAAGTATTCTCGAATGGGGACTCCATCATATGGCCTCTCTATGCGAGAGAGGTGATCAGCTACCTCGTTGTGGCACCCTTTCTTGTCCACAACTAGCACATCAAATTTTTGTAGCAGCAAAATCCAACGCAATAATCTCGGTTTGGTGTCTGCTTTTGTATAAAGGTATTTCAGGCGGAATGATCAGTATGTACTATCACCTCGCTTCCTCATAGATAAGAGCGGAACTTATCAAGGGCAAAGACAATAGCGAGAAGCTCTTTCTCCGTGGTTGTATAATTCTTTTGAGCATCCACAAGAGTTTTACTCGCATATGTGATAATCCGCAATACCTTGTCCTTCTTTTGACACAGGGCAGCCCCCACAGCGTAGTCACTTGCGTCACACTTGATCTCAAAGGGAAGAGACCAATCAGGAGCGATGACTATAGGGGCTGAGACAAGCTTCTCTTTGCTGATCACGAAGGCCTCTAAACATTCTTCTGTGAAGTTGAATCTCTTACCCTTTGCCAACAAATCGCTTAGAGGCTTCGCTATCTTTGAGAAATCAGTAATAAACCTGTGATAAGGCCGACATGACCCAGAAATGCTCGTACTTCTTTGACTGAGGTAGGAGGAGGGAGTTTCTTGATGACCTCGACCTTGGCCTGGTCAACTTCAATACCTGCTTTGGATACTCGATGTCCCAAAACAATGCCCTCCTTTACCATGAAGTGGCATTTCTCCCAATTTAACACCAGATTAGTATCTTCACACCTGGTTAAGATCAAATCTAATTGCTGCAAACAATCGTCAAAACTAGGACCATAAACACTGAAATCATCCATAAAAATTTCAATATGTTTTTCAATGAAATCAGCAAAAATTGCTTGCATGCAATGTTGAAAAGTGGCAGGGGCATTACAAAGCCCAAATGGCATTTGGGTGTAGGCGAAAGTACCGTAAGGACAGGTGAAGGTAGTCTTCTCCTGATCCTCAGGTGCAATTGGGATTTGAAAATACCCCGAGTAACCATCAAGAAAACAATAGAATTCTTGCCCTACTAGTCTATCCAACATTTGATCTATGAAAGGTAAGGGAAAGGGATCTATTCTGGTGGCAGAGTTTAACTTCCTATAATCTATACACATTCGCCACCCTGTTGTTTTTCTTTGAGGGATCAACTCTCCTTTTTCATTTGGGACAGCTTCTATCCCACCCTTTTTAGGTACCACCTGGACAGGACTAACCCAAGGGCTATCAGAGATGGGGTAAATAATACCAGCATCTAATAATTTTAGAACCTCATTTTTTACGACTTCTTTCAAATTGGGGTTCAACCTCCTCTGAAATTGCCTTATAGGCTTGTGGTTATCCTCCATGCATATACGGTGGGTACAGAAACTAGGGTCAATACCTTTCAAATCTGCTAAACACCAACCCACGGCTCTCTTGTGATTTCCTAGAACTTCTAACAGCTCAACTTCTTGTTCAGGAGAGAGAAGCGAGGAAATAATCACAGGGAGAGAGTTGTTACCTGAGAGGAAGACATGCTTTAATTCAGATGGTAATTCCTTAAGCTTTACCTCAGGTGGTTGCTCGATAGATGGTGTAGCTTTTTGAGGCGGGCGATCTAGTCTCTCTAGCGTGGTCGGTAGATAGGATTTTTCCTTATACCACAATCCAGTTGGTTGACGATGACATTAACTTCTTTCAGTGGAGATTCTTCAATGGATAACACCAAGACTTGCTCTAAGGCCTTCAACTCGTGAGGTTCGACCGATGGTATGAAGAATACCTCTTCATCATCCACGAAATCATTTTCGCCACCATCTGCTAAGAGACCAACACAACAAACAGTATGGGTAGAGACACTCTTCCTTACCATCTTTGCCATATTAAACTCAATCTTTTCATCCTCGAATCGGAAGGTGACCTTGCCATCATAAACATCTACAACCGCTCTTGCGGTGCTTAGGAATGGTCGCCCAAGGATCAAGGGGACTTCAGTATCCTCGTTGATATCCAGAACGACAAAATCGGTAGGGAAGATAAACTTATCAACTCCAACCACCAAATTCTCTACCACTCCCATTGGTTTGATGGAGGACCGATCTTCCAGTTAGAGAGAGAAGGAAATTGGCTTTAGTTGACTACCATGAATCCTTGCAAATATGGAGTATGGTATGATGTTGATGCTCGCGCCAAGGTCACATAAACCATGGCTGCAGTCAACATCACCTATGCAGCAAGGTACGATCGGTAGCCCAGGATCCTTCTGTTTGGGCGGCATTGCTCGAACAAGCGCCGCTGAACACTCTTCCGTAAGAGTGACCAACTCCAACTCTTCCATTTGCCTTTTGTTGCTCATTAATTCCTTGAGGAATTTAGCATAAGTGGGCATCTGCTTCAATGCATCAATCAAAGGAATGTCAATAGTCAAACGTTTAAATATTCCTAAGAATTTCTTAAATTGCTCATCCATATGCTTTTTCTTTAGCCTATTCGGAAATGGTAATTTTTCAGAAGTTTGATTATTGAGAGAAGAGGAGACATTAGAAGGAGATTTAGAAGTAGAGGGAAGAGGAGTAGGAGCATGTGTCTCCTGAGATAATATGGGGGGAGTTACTTCCTCCATATCATCAAGCGTCACTTGCTTTTCTTTTTCTTTTTTTTGATCCCTGCTCACCTCCCTTCCACTTCTGAGAATGATGGAGTTTACATCTTCACTCTCAATGGAGACAGACTCCGCATGTTCTCTTGGATTGATTTGAGTCTGGGATGGTAGTTGGCCGGGTGGCCTTGGTTGAGTGAGAATTTGTAGCAATTGTGACTGCAAAGATTTTTGATCCTTACGAAGGGTTGAGATCTCTTCTTGGGTCGGATTTATTCATCAGCGCCTTCATCATGTCACGCATTTGGGCCATCTCGGCTTTGGAATTGGATGGGGGTTGGGGTTGGTTTGGTGGAGCTCTACCATAAGGGGCTTACGAGAACTGCCTCAGACCTCCTTGATAACCGGCCTGATTTTGGAAATTTTGAGGGGGTTGGACTGGTCGATTTTGAGGAACTCCTCCATAACCGTGGTAGTTTTGAGGGGGTTGGGCACCGCGTTGCCAAGGCTGCCTAAAACCTTGGTTGTTGTTCACGTAATTGGCTTCCTCAGTTGCCTTTAACTCTTGTAATTCAGGGCATTTCTTGAAATCATGTGGTCCACCACACTGTGTACAAGACACGTCAGAAGGTGGTAAGGAAAACACAGAAGAACGATTTACCTGAACGGGTGGTCTTGCATTGACCACATTTGCTTGCTGAGGAAGAGAACTCATGGTCAACTACTCCACAACTTTCTGCAGCACTTACCTTTGTGGACTACTGAGCGTTGCTTTCCAACAACTGCTCGTGACTCTTCATTAGTTTGTCGAATTTATTATCACTCTCTTTGATGTGGTACAAACTTGGGGTGCTGCCTCTCGATCCGCCGGTGGCCCAATCGCGAATTTCTTCACAGAGGGATTCAATCCCACTCAGAAATTGCTCTCCTAGTTTCTTCAGGATGTCTGCACCGAGGGAGGAAAACACCATGGTTTTGCACTGGTTCACTAGTTCTTTGTAGAACAAGTGGGAAAGTTTCTCCTTTGTGAGACCGTGGTGGGGACATGTCAGAAGCAACCCCTTGAACCGATCCCAAGTCTCACAGATGTTCTCCGATCCTGGTTGTTGGAAATTATAGATCTCGACGATCATCTCCAGAGTTCGACTTGGTGGCAAGAACTTGTCGTAGAACTTGGTTGCCATGTCATCCCACGTGGAAATAGTACTTTGAGTCATACTATGGTACCATTTGCTCGCGATCCCAGTGAGGTTATGTGGGAAGAGATAGAGTCGTGCATATTGCAGGACAACATCTGTGGCAGTGAGGTTGTTGACGTGCTACAGAAACTTTGTTACGTGTGGCAGGGCTTCGTCCGGGTTTGAACCATCAAACATGCCCAACTCTTTTACGCAACGAATCTGATGATATTGCTTTAATTTCTGCCACTCATCATATTCGGTTGGTGAAAGGTGAGGAAGGTTGATGGCGGGTTGTTGGCCTTGACTGGATGGCCTGTTGATATTACGGACGGTAGGTGTTGTCATCTTGTGAGAAGTACTTGAATCTTCTTGTGTGATTTGTTGATTCCTTTGTTGTTTTAAAGATTGCAGAAGAGTCCTCTCGATCTCAGAGTCGTAGCTTGCCAATTCGTCAGGATGACTATGTGATCGCAAAAGCATTCACTTAGAAGAACAAGTACCTAAGAGATGACAAAGAGAAATGTTTTTATGTAATATGGAGATAATGTAATCATTAATATAAATTCTTATTTAAAAAGGAAGTATCATTGTTATTACATAATAAACATATAAAACACACCAATACATATCTTATAGATAGCCCTAAATCTACTCCGCCTAACCCTACTAGTAAATATGGCATAGAAGGGGTCCCTCCTGCGAACTCTACTAGTGAAGATACCCATATGAGGGAATCTCCTCCTAAGCTCATCTACAGATAGAACCCTCATGCGTGCTTGGGTTCTAAGACGATGGTAGGCGAGGGCTGGATTCAACTTCCTCCGCTTTATAAAAATTTCTACCCCTGTACGAGGTTTCAGGTCATTCACTACATATATGTGTAAGAAATGACAGAGCCATGATTCCCCACTTTGCAATTTAGCCACCCACACATTTGTAGGCATCCTGAATACAAAGTTCAATAACAGGGTGAGATAGATATAGGAGGATCGAAACCAAGAAAAAGAACACTAAATTGAGATGTGCCGGGTGGATTGCCGGAAGCGTAGTTCCCGGCGTCATACTTCCTCCGAATGTGCCGGATGCCAACACTCGGCATCACACACGGCATGTTCAAATGAAATAAGGAAAAACGAATCAATACAGATTTGTTAATTGGCGAGAATTAAAAATAGAATTTTTGAATGTGCCGGACGCTGTGCCGGGAGTTTCATACCCGGCGTCGGACTTCCTCCGAATATGCCGGGTTAAGAAGTCCGGCAATACGTGCGGCATATTCAACATACTTAGGAAATAAATGCAATAATCAACGAATAAAGAATACGCAATTACCAATTTTAGGACTTGGACTATTTCCAAGTCCCCGGCAACGGCGCCATTTTGCTAACTAGATATTTGTAGGGAAAAACTATGTACAAAAATGAATAAAATGATAAAAGAATCCTAGGACTCTAATACGGGTAGCAAAAATTCCCGGTCGGAATATAGTGTAAGTAAATTACGACCAAAAGTATCGAACCCTAGGGACTTAGTAGAAAATTAGTCCTAATCCTAGTAATTACCTAATTCTAATAAGGGGGAAATTGATGATGAACATTAATTCAAATTAAGAAAACTATCTAACAATCTATCGAAATGGTTAATTACAGCGACCTTGATTCGGAACAATAATCCACATAAAACCAAGTATGATCATCAATTAAAATTGACAAGTCTCAAATTAACCAATTCTTGAACATGTCGGATGACATGCCGGACACAGGATGCACGGCACATCAAGAACCTTGAATGCGCCAGACACCAAACACACGACAATAGATCTGGCAGAGCCAAAAGTTCAACATTGTTTTCCACTTTCGAATCCAAAACACACGCACACTATCTATTATCGAATCCATTAAATTTTATGCCAATAAATGAACCAGAAAGTGGAGAATAAAATGGTTAATTCAAAATCCTAATTATCATCTCCTAATGTATTGAAGACAAAGGCAAAGATTCCTTAGAAATTCTCAACCTATTTGCCTTTGTTTTGATTGACAAAAGAAGAGGATAAGAAGATAAGTAGGGAACTTAATCTACTTTGCACAAAAAACAAAAATCTAAGTTGAAACTTGTAATTTTATTAAGTGATCAACATTGTTTTACAAAGACCATCATTCCTAACCAAGGAATACAAAGAAATCCTACTGTCTCATCTACACAATTGTAAGAAGAAATACAAGAGGAGATGGGAATTGGTCTTAGCCTTAACCCGATGGAGATTTCTTCTTCCTCTTGGTGGATGATTTGCAGAACTTCCTTGGCAGCAATAGAACCGAATTCGTGGAGTATGGATGTGTAAAAATGAAGTGAAAGTGATGTTTTGAAGTGCAGACTCTCGGCCTATTTATAAGCCTCAAATTCTTCATGTGCCGGGAGTCATGTTGGATAAGTTGTACCCGGCACCACGTGTTTATAACGGTCAGTAAAAGCACCAAATCCTGTGAAACGATGCCTGTGCCGGACAGAAGACATCCGGCACCATATCCGGCATCAGTCAGTTGGGTAACGGTCATTAACTGCCATCTTTTGACGAATCATAGCAACTTCTCACTTGGTGTCAGCTAGGGAATACCCGACACTGTGTCCGGCATCACCTCTGTTCAACTCCATACTCTTGCCGTGAGTTGAACTTATGGCATCAAGCCCGACATTACTTCGATCCTTTGATTAGGATTTTATTCCTTGCACAAAAATACAACAAACATAAGTCCGATCTTATAAAATGAACTTTATATGCAATATGATATAAATACTAGCTATTTCACACTTATTTTGACTAATAATCTTATAATTCTAGCTTATAAAATATGATAAGTCTAAGGCTTATCAGTAGTTGTAACACCTCTAGTCCTAATCTCATATATTCGTGACTCGTAGCATAATTAGAAACGTATGTCGCAGTGGAAATTGCAACTAACTTCTATAACTTGGGTGCTACACACCGTCACTCACCCATGTGAGTAACGGGGTTTCCACTTACCAAATAATTATAACCGCAGTGATGACTAGATAGTTTAAACTTTAACATAACAATATCAAATCCGAAATCCGAATAAGTGAGCAACTACATAATCCAACCCCCCTACAGACAGTATATTGTGAGTGGTTGGAACTGGTGTATTTAAAACAATTGAGAAAGAAATTAATACTCAAAATATCTCTCGGGCTGTAAACAAAATCCCGGTCGCAGTAGTATAGTAAGACAGAAGCGGCCGGATATCAAACCGTGGGACTAAAGGGGAATTATCTAATTCCTAAGCGGTGTCACAAAAAGGGGGATTAATTGACTTGTTTTTATAAATAAAAAGGAAAGATAAAATAAACTGTGTAAAAGGTAAATTAAACGGGACTCTGGGTTTAGGTTTATATAGTCTGCTCTTTTATGCTATGTCTACCGGTTTTATTATAATAGTTTGGCAAAATTCTTGTTATTATCTTGAGGACTAAATCATAGACTCAAAAGAACTCGTTTACCAGAACATGCTCGGTCTAATCCAGATTCGAGCAAAACACATGTAAACGAATTAAGTATGAGAAATTATATTTGCGTCTGAAAATACTAACTTATTAAATCATAATAAGCTTTCTACAGATTTACGGCTTAATTAACCTGTCTATTTATCACGGATCTGATCAAAATAGATTTAGTAAAGCATTTTAATAAATTCATGAAATTTATTAAAAAGGCGAGAGATAATCTTTAATCGTAACAAACTGTATTTAATTAAACCGGTAAAAACATAATTACATAATTAAACAGGCTATAAATTAACCTTCACCCAGAGTATATCATCTTAGCCTGACATATTAACTGGTAATATGTTGGTCAGAGGTTGAACAGAATAATAACACAGTGGTTTTTGTGGATGAAAATGGAGTGAGATGGTGATTTTGTGGAGGAAAATTGACATGGTTTTTGGGATGGAATGAGATATATTTTAATGGAGGGTTGTAGGTGTATTTATAGGAAAATATGGGTAAAAGAGGAAGAAGAAGGGGGAGATTAGGCGTGTGGAGATAATGATATTATCTCTTCACACTTTGTCGACATGTGGAAAAATGCATAATTGTTCCTCTCAACTCACAAACGAATAGAACATTGAGATCTATATTCCTTTCTTTGATAATACAACCTTAGAGAGCTTTCTAGTGTTTTCTCTCTCTTCTCATAATGTGTCCCCTTACAAATGAGCCTCCCACCTCTATTTATAGACTTTCAAGAGTGAGGCCTATCTCTTAATCCTTGTACATGTGGTATTACTTCATTGGAGCCACCCTTCTAGTTTTGGCACTTCTTTCCTTATAAAGCCTTCCGGCCTCAAAGTGTAGGATGCGGGATCCGGTCATGGAGTATGGGGCCGGAACATGGGTCCCGGCCATAGAGTGCGGAGCCGGAATACGGGACCCGATTATAGAATGCGGGCCGGAACATGTTTGGTGCCCAAACTGGAGCCCGAACAAGGTTCTGTAGGGGGTCCGGGGTCCGGATCGGGATCTGTGGCCTGGACTACTTTGACCCTCTTGCCTTCGTCATATTCTTGTCCTTGTCATCAGTCCCACAAGTTCTACTTTTGCTACTTAAAAAAGTGGAACTTACAAAAAGAAAAATTGAAATTTACATTCTTTTCCATTCTTTCTATTTCTTCCCTTCTCCTATCTTCTAGTCCCACAAGTTTTTTTCTTTTAGCTCTTACAAAGAAAAATGAACTTACAAAAAGAAAGTTGGTACAGTGTAATCAAAGTCCCACAAGTATCTTCTTTCTGACAAATTGGAAATTCTGGGACATAAGTCTTTGAAATGATATATCTTGATGGCTGAATCCCATGACATCTTGATGGATGAATCTCCTGATGTCTTCATAAAGAAGACCAATGGTTCCTTTAATAAGAACCATTCCCTTTTTGAAAGGGCTAAATATTTTGATGATAAAGTCTTTGCTTATACTAGCCAAAGGATGATAATTCCCTTAAAGGGAGAATAAAGATAATATATTTTCCCAACTTTGCTTATGCTAGCCAAAGGATGGTACTTGTGATTCAAGTATGGTGCGGCGTCCCACACCTAACAATGCACCCATTACAGGCGACCAGAGCTCCTGATGGGTCCAGAGATGGGTTTTCTTGGTTGGCTCGATTCACCATGGATATGCAAATCTATTGCAGAAAGTCCATGGGTAGGTATTACTTTTCAAGGCATGATAGCCTGTAGGTGTTACTTTTCACCATGGATATGCAAATCTATTGCAGAAAGTCCATGGGTAGGTATTACTTTCAAGGCATGATAGCCTGTAGGTGTTACTTTTCACCATGGATATGCAAATCTATTGCAGAAAGTCCATGGGTAGGTATTACTTTCAAGGCATGATAGCCTGTAGGTGTTACTTTTCAAGGCATATAGCCTGCGGCTCGTTGGCCGGTGCTTTCTTTGAATACTTCAGGGGGTGATCAGTCCCCTGGTAAAAAGTACCTGCACTTTCTTAAAAGACCTTGTTAGCTCTCCTGAGGTAGAGTAGGACATGTTGCACATGACAAATGTTTTAAGATATCAAATCAGTTTGTATTTGAGCATAAATCAAGGTCAAGGTCAAGCTCAATAGACTCATGTAATAATAGAATAACATTTAGAATCATGCATTTAGTTAACGCTGAATGAAGCATTCTATAACCAAAATGCTCAAGGTTGTTTTATGAGTTTCAAACATTTTCATCATGCCCGTTTGCCAGCTGAAAATATAGGCAATAGATTAGCCTAAACACTGTCTATGCAGCAGCCCAATATTCGTGACATAGTGCCCGGGAAGGGCAAGACAAGTGGGTGAGTTATGAACATTATTCCCAAGAAGCATGACAGGAGTAGGCAAAGCATTTTGTTTCCATAAGTTGGATTTTAACAGCAATATCATGATGCAATAAAACAGAATGGTGTGTGAGCGTTTTTAAGAGATTGGTCACTTTCAAGCAGGTCTTGTCATGTTTATGAGGTGGCACAAAGTCAAGCAAAACTGAAGCAGATATGAACCGCTTGGCAGCTCATAATAGATCATGACTAGAGGAGTTGCCATGCGAAAACTTGTGTTAAAACCTTATCATGCAGTATCTGCAATTTCAGAGTGTAGAAATATAGCACCAGTGCGTTTTAAATCAGCAAACAGCAGCAAAAAAGATTGCTGTACAACAGCTCCAAAAGTGCAGAATAACAGAAACGACAGTAATTAAAGGTGTGCACTGCACTAATTTTTAGTTCAAACAGACCACAATAGTTCAATAATTGCGGCAGCAAGAATACTTAAAACAGTAGTCAATCTGGGTAAAAGCTGGACTAATTTTGAAGCAAACTAGGAGCAGTTTTTCTGAGCAGTAAGATAAAGTATATATTCAGAGAACTGCTGGTAATCATGTCTCAAAGAGGCAGTTTGCATTCTTTGCTGAAAACAGACCTGCTAGTGTGTATTAAAACCAATACAATAATGCAGTCTAACTATGACCTCAATAAAGGCAATTAAGGGATGCTTTGACAGAAGCAGAAATAATCATGTCAGAGGCCAAAAAACAGCAAAGGCATTTAATCTTATCATAGCAACGTTAAGCATATTGCAGCCAGAGTATAGTTGGAAATAAATCAACCAGTTTTCAACCAGACTTGCTCAGGTCAAACAGAAGCATATAGCTGAAGCATGGACTTTCTGTTCGTGCAATCTGCTGAGATATGCTGCTTCTAATAATAACAAAAGGCAGAGGGATAAAGGTTTCAACCAAAATTAGAATCAGATATGCGATAAACATGGTCAAAGTATAACAAAGTAATCCAATGATCTAAATTAGAGGTATGTACTGTACCAATTTTCAGTTCAAAACAGATCATAATTAGGTGCAGAAATGGGGGTTTCATACTGCTGTGTAACAGTTTGCTTGAATCAGAAATCAGACCAGTGGAAAAATAGATAACAAAACCTTTGTTTTAAATCTATCCAAACCACCAGTTGTAATAGCACATATGAACTTTGAGCAAAATATTTAAGGGTTCGGTACATCCACGAAAAAATATTAACAGGTTGATGTCAGATGTTTGAAATCAGAATAGCATTTTAATAAAGACAAATCAATTTGCTAATCACAGCAGAGCATAACTAGAGAAGTTGTTTGTCTAAAAGCTGTCAAACTCGCATCATGAAGCAGCCGTGACCTCAGAATATGAAAGCATGGGATTATTTCCTTTTTTCAGTGGTTCATTCAGACTTTAAATACTCTAACTAAGCGCATTTATCAACTGAGTGTTAAAGCGAAAGGTTGTTGTATAACAGCTCCCACAGTGCACAGTGACAATGCCCAGACTGGATTACAAGAAGTAGTTCTGTCAAAGGCATACCTCTCCGTCGGAAATGATGGACCACCACTTCACGTTTTTATGTATCTAGAACCATGCTTCGAGGTGTACTTGTCTTGCAGCTTTTGCGAAGTTTCTTTACAACCTTTACGCGCTTCCCTCGGTCTAATATATTCCACAATGGCAACCCTAAAATGTCCAACTATTTCGGTTGTGCGGCAGAACATAGTTTGGGTGGTTGCTTCCTGAAAATACTGTTACGTAACAGCTTCACTTTTGGGCTCTAACAGCATGAAATCGATTGCTGTAATAGCTGCAAGGAATAGTAGTTTTTAACAACTGAAACAATTCCTGGAGGGATAAATGCAGAGCCAAAGTAACGTGTTTGGAGCATTGAGCAGTAGTGAACGTGGTTACTCATAAATATAATTAAACATGGGTTATTTGAATCAGGCAAATAGAACTTGTAAACAGAGAACAATCTAAGGCAGATTCTGCTTATACGTAGTCATTAAAACTGCTGAAACAAGCTCACCACCAACGTAACAAATTGGATATTCAAGACATACTTATTAGCTTTGACTGCAGAAGTTAAGGCAGCAACAGCAGCATCATGGAGTAGCAAAACAGAACAGTGTTTTAACAAAACTGTTGTCAAAAAGCATTCCAAACCGGCGATTACAGCACAAGGGACATCACAGAGGGAATTAGATGTAGTCTATGCGTAGCCTAGCTGCTGAGATTTTTTTAAAAAAAAAACTCTAGATAATGTATATCATGCAGGGAATAAACTTGTTCTTGATACAGACATCCAAAGTTTGATCCAAGAATCCATAGAAGAAGCATAGTCAGAAGTGGCAAGTTAAAATGAGTAACTTAAGTGGTACCGCTTGTGACTGCTGAGCCTGCTTACCTAATTAGTCAGAAGTGATTGCAGCATGAGCTAGATGCAGAAATGAATTAAGACTTTGAAATTTCAAAAATCACTGAAGTACTTTGCTATATATTGTAGAAATTGATTTGATGCTGCATCAGCATTCATGTGTCAAACATGAGGAATCAAACAGCAGCCAATCAGTTAAACTTTAATTAGACAATACAGAAATGATCTACCTTCTGCACATTGGTTTCTGGATTTTCATAAAGTTTAAGTGATCCAGACAAATTAAGCAAGACAGAGACTCAAAGCAAACGACAGCATATGAACTGTATTTTCCTATCAGCGTTATTGAGGCAACTTAGAGGTTGTGTCTTTTTCGTGCTATGATTTCTGGTCATCAACGGACACTTAGTGTAGCTTTGAAAGAGACAATTAAAAGTAGAAGAGAGTATGTTCCTCCAGCATTGCATAAAATGCTTTAGATCAATGACTCAATTTTTGCTACTTACCCACTAGCTCAGCCTTGCTGCTACCAGAGTTTTAACAAGAGATGAGTTAGTAAAGTTACCTTAAGTCTGCAACTTTCAATTTTACATTACCAGAGCTTCTACGGGCTTGAGTTTGTATCCAAGTCTGATCTGCATTTTAAAACGCTTGCTCTCGGGCGCTTTCATAGGCTACCAGCCATTTTAGCAAAGGTGTACGTGGATCTCCATAGCGTGGCTCAAAACAGATGTGTACAGTGGTTGCGGCGGACTTAATATATGGGAACATGTCACTTCAAGATGAAGTATGTACTACCAGCAAAGTTTGAGCATCCGGAACTGAACAAACAGGTGTAAATTCACTCCAAGTAGCGAAAACGTTATTTCAGAAACTTTCAAACAGAGATCAAGACATTAATATTATGTTTTATTCCTACATTTCTGTAATCGGGTCAAACAGATTGATTTAAACCAAGTCATGCTAAACAGAGGTTAGAAATTGTAATGTCTTTGAAGTGCGGCAGTATGATAGAAATTTTATGAGTCATGAAACAATACCGTCAGGCGGATAAGAAGCAATGCAATTTTATGCCGTGACTATTTTATTCCAAGTGGTATAATGCTATAATAGGTTAAATCATAAGTCTTACCAGATGTAGTCTATTAGAAGCAATTAAGGCATATGCCTGCATCTTTAGATGACAAAGTGTTTGCATTTTTCTAATAAATTAATCATGAAACAAAGTAGTGCATAGTGCAGCATAACCAAATGGCAAAACAGAGGCAAAGAACAGTCATAATCGACAATCATAAATCATTGAATCAGTTTACAATTTTAAGCAGCGAAATTGGAAGCAAACTAGTGTGTTTTCTTTATCACATATTGCAGATTTTGCAGGGGCCGAGTTTCATTAACGAAGAGTGAAAATGCACCTAACTAATCAGGTTACAAACTTAGGCCAGAAAGAACTGTTATGCCATGAGTTTTTTTTTTAACTTAAAATAGAAAAATACCAATACAAGAATTCAGATCAGGTTCACCATAGTTAAGCACAGTAAGACCTGCGTTCTTTATACAGAGATAAAAATTTGAAGCAAGGATAGCATTAATCCTAGCCGGAAGAATTACTGAAACAGGCAAGGTAGTAACAAAATCAGAAGTAACTAAAAAAGGTAAACACAAGCTGAAGCAAAGATATAAGCATTATGTTGGTTAAAAACTGAACAAAAAACGCATATTAGGCAGAGATGCACCAGCTACAGGGATTAAATCAAGGCAAAGTACCGCATACATTATAACACTACAACTGAGTATTGCAAGCTAGCAGTCACAACACAGCATCCCCTTTTTTTTGTAAAATATCAGCCTATACCAACTGTATTTTTAGGAGATAGTTAAACAGAATGCAAAGATAGTTAAACAGGATGCAAAAGCGCTCACTGTAAGGGAGCTATTTAGATCAGTTCTTCTATAAGTTTGAATCAGACTAGGATAGCTGAGATTAGTTTGTTTTGTAAGAATAAATAACATAACCTTTTGAATTAACCAAAAAGTGCTTCTTAGAAAAGCAGAGAAACCATCAACAGCAGGTGGTTGGCAAGAATGCAGTAAATACTAACATTAAAGCACAATATTACTGTCTTCTTTGAAACAGCAAAGGGATTGTTTATCTCCAACGGACCCTATTACGTCATGATAGTGCAAAAATATTTGGCAAGTTATTTTAAAAATAACTTTCATTGTAAGAAATATAGTGCAGATTTCAACAGATTATTCAACACTAGATCGATGGAGAAGCTGCTGTAAAGAGCTATTCAAATCTTAATTATACAAGCAACAATATACCCCAAGTGGCTCCATAACAGCCCAAAGATATGAAAGGGCATGATGCCATAACATAAAATTTTGAACAGGAGCGAATTTCAAGAGTAAGAAGCTGAAGCATGATTAATCCATATATTTTTCCCCATGCGGTTTCCAGATTTTAGAAGAAACAGAGCCAGAATCCTGAACCAGAATTATGACAGGTGTAGCAAAATATTACACTAGAAATGAGGCATTTAACAGCACAAAAATAGTTGAGAAAAGAGCATGAGGTATCAGTCAAGGCAAAACTTAAATCGTGAAACAAAGATTCTGTGGAAGTTTAAAGCAGTTGTTAGGAACAAGCTGAATGCCCTTAATGCACTTTAAACCCAACTGTGGTAGTAATCAGAGGAGTAATGCATGCAGGAAAAGCAGATTGTAAAAGGTTTAACTTAAACCTTATAGAAGCAGGCTTACAAAGGATCGCAATTTTGAGTGAATTTAGGAGTAAATCAAACATGTCACTTCTGCTGCCCTGCTGAACATTGTATCTGTAGCTCAAAGCCTTTTCACAATTTTGAAAAATTTTCTAGTCATGTAAATGCCCGGACAGATAAATTCTAGCCGGAATGGTCCTTAAACAAGCATGTTTAACAATCAGCCGAATCAAGTTTTATACCCGCACCAAAAATTAGCAGAAAAGATACCAAGGCCGAAGCGTAGATCATCCAAAAAGTATAACATATGAGTGATGCAGACTAAGAAGATGCAAAGATAATGCAGCTACTTGCTGTCGGCTCCTGCTGGGAGATACCAACAATACCATAATTGTGCAGAAATCTGGTCCATTCATACAAAAGCGGAAGAAACTCGTTTGCTAATCATTTTCAGATTTCTAAGTAGAGAGACAAGCAGTAACTAGGCTGGTCAAGGAATTCTGGGCAGATACTAAGAATATAGCAAACTATGCTTTTATTAGATTGGAGTATTTATCAACATCAAAACAGATAAAAAAGGAAAGCTAGTATTGTTGTGCAACAGTTCTAGCAACTGCAGTAGCAGCAGAATCTATAGTTGCATTTTTCCTTTAGTAAGACCGATAACAAATGAAGTATTATCTTATAAACAGAGGGGTGTTTTAAAGCACGATGTAAAAAGGGAAGCGGATAACAACAAGTAAATAAAAACTTATGCAAATTTCAGATAAAAGAGGCTTAAAACAACAAACTCTGAACAGAAAGCTAACAAACAACTTGTGACAGTAAGTGCGATTAGCCAAAAAATGTTGATCCTAATAGCTCAGAAACAACAAATAGTCAGAGAGTTTCAATTTTTGTCATACTGACCATAGCAGCAACAAATGATCCATAGATTGGAACAAGGATCAAGAAGAAATCCCGGATCAGATTAAGCAAAATAATTTTGCACATAACACCCAATTAAGCCAGTATTTCAAGATTGATGGACTTATCTCAGTTTGGGGGTTGCTTGCTTCATACTTTTATCGATTGTCAATGCCTTGGAGAATTCTTGTTTCGAGCTTGGTCTTGAGACTTCGATCTTTCCTGGAAGGAAGATGTCGCGTGGCTCTTAGTTGGTGACATCGTCCGGCCTTTCACTTGAGGATGCGGCCAAGGAAGTTGAATTGTCCTCCGGATTTGATCTTCTTGTGGACGAGACGACTTTGAAGTTGATGCTTCCGGACCAGAGATTCTTTGGGGGCTTGATCGTCGCTCTCCAGGGAACAAGGAAAATCTACTGCGGCCAAGGAGATCCGGTTGATGCGGCCAAGAGAGTCTGTTGCGGCTGAGGGTGCCTGTTGCGGCCTAGGGAGTCCTGCGGCCAAGAGAATCTGTTGCGGCTGAGGGTGCCTGTTGCGGCCATCTTTGTTAATTTCCCATTCGGTTTTGTACTGAGGGTGCCACTTTGGTCGTTGAATCGTGCTTAACATTTTTTGTTGTGCTCAACTTCTTCCGGTAGTTGAACAATAATCATCCCCTGGTGCAGATACCAATGGTTGTTGAATAATAACCATCTCCCGGACATGGATGGGGATGCTTGCCGGATCATATATCTTTAATCGCCGGATCAAACATCTTCAATCGTTGCTTGCGGTAGTCGATGTTGTGCTTGGTCATCCTGGCCATGTCCAATTTGCTTTCCTCTGATGACCGATCTTGAGGAATTTGCTCTTCTGAGCTTTCGGAAAAGACTACATTTCCATCGCGCCCTAAGCTCTTAGGCGAAATCAGAACCGCTTTCCCCATTGCTTTCTGCGAATCAGCTTAATTAGGTATAATCAGAAGAAATCAAGATGGATTAGAATCAGCTTTTGCGAATTTGAAAGTAGAAGAAGGATATTTTAGAGAATGTGATCAGAATGCTCCCCTAAATTTTGGCAGCTACGGAGCTGGGGTGTGGTTTGATTCATGTTATGTATGCAACTCGCTTACGATCCCTCTTTGATTCTTCTGGAGTCCTGTCTGTTCATCGCGCCTCGAGTTTCTGGCCACGCGAGTGGAGCTCTTGGATGCACCTGACGGATTTCTTTGGCTCCACGTCCCGTTCGAATAGGATCTGCTGGATCTACAACCTTATCCTCCGTTGTATACAGCTGAGCTTCCTCCGAGAACCGAAAATTTGTTGATAGGCTTTGGACGGCTTCTGTTTTGCTTTTTTTTTTGCTGCGAATTGAAAATTCCGATTTCATTCGTAGAGCGATGGATTATCTTGATCGAAATTGAATCGAAGCTCTTCTATCTGTGTAGAGGTAACATCGCCGAGCTGGATTTTTCTGTGTGGATCTTCGTAGTCATTTCGCGATTGCTTGAGTATTACGCCAGGGAATTACTCCAATTCCACCAATTTTTCTTGTCGAGAATCTGGACGGAGGTACTTTTATCAAAACAATTGCTCGATGTGGTTGAATCGTGGTTGAAGAACATGTAGTTTCCATTTCTTGATCTTGATTTGCGCTCTGCGAACAGGAGCTATCCATCCTTGGTAGTTCTGGTTCCTTCGCTTCGTACTGGAGCTTTTAAAAGTTCAATCGGTGCAAACCTTAAGGTCGGGCTTCTTGATAATGCTAAGGTTCTTAATCGTTCTTATATCTTCGACTGCCTCCGAGTTTCTTCCTCGATTGATCTTCTGCAAGTATCTTCGACTTCGATCCTTGCTTTAGGCCTTCCTAGTGATTGACGATTTTGCTGCTATGATGGTTCCTTGAAGATTTTACCGAAGCGAAATCCCGAAACTTGTACGCTTGTATCTCAAAAATCGTGATGAACACCTTCAACCTACCCCGTTCGAAACCGGGAAACGTAAACTTGTGCCTTTTACTTCATGAATTTGATGAATTTCCTTGATTCTAAACTTCCAACGAAATATATTCTTCCCGTCGTGGCTGGATCGTGGTTACCTTTCCGGTTGTCCGTTTCCCACAGACGGCGGCAAATGGAAAAATGCATAATTGTTCCTCTCAACTCACAAACGAATAGAACATTGAGATCTATATTCCTTTCTTTGATATTACAACCTTAGAGAGCTTTCTAGTGTTTTCTCTCTCTTCTCATAATGTGTCCCCTTACAAATGAGCCTCCCACCTCTATTTATAGACTTTCAAGAGTGAGGCCTATCTCTTAATCCTTGTACATGTGGTATTACTTCATTGGAGCCACCCTTCTAGTTTTGGCACTTCTTTCCTTATAAAGCCTTCCGGCCATAAAGTGTAGGATGCGGGATCCGGTCATGGAGTATGGGGCCGGAACATGGGTCCCGGTCATAGAGTGCGGAGCCAGAATACGGGGCCCGATTATAGAATGCGGGCCGGAACATGTTTGGTGCCCAAACTGGAGCCCGAACAAGGTTCTGTAGAGGGTCCGGGGTCCGGATCGGGATCTGTGGCCTGGACTACTTTGACCCTCTTGCCTTCGTCATATTCTTGTCCTTGTCAACATGCCCTTGTACGCTATCAACTTTGACGCGTCCGAACCAGTGTCCGAACCTGCCTGGTTCAGACATGTCGATTTTATGTGGAGCGCGCTCCACGTGTTGCGTCCAAACCGGTATGTCCGGACGGTGGTCCGGACGATAATTGTTTTGCCTCTAAAATCTTCGTTTGAGCTCCGATTTGATCCCTGTTTGTTGTGTTGCGAAGCTTGTGAAGAACTCTACAAATTTACATGGCTTTTTCCTGCACTTAACATATAAAATTCATTAGTCCATAACAAAACTTAAATCTAGGAAAAAACATATAGTAAGTGGGAAACGTTACTTTAAAGTTTGTAAATAATAAGGTAATTAACCTAAAAGTCTATGTTTCGCACTTATCAAATTCCCCATACTTATCTTTTGATTGTCCTCAAGCAAATCTTTATGACAGAATCTTTAAACAAGTTAAATATAAATTAACCAAACAGGGAGAGCACAGAAAAGATTGCTAAAAAACTTCTAGGTTAAAGGGTACTAGAAACTTTCTTTTTCTTTTCTTTTCTTTTTTTAAGTTTTTTAAAAGAACCTTGAAATCATACAAACAACTATTTAAGAAGGAGAAGTAGAACCATAAGAATCCAGTTTTAAACCCTTAGCCAATCCATTATTTTCTTTCACATTTCCTGAAACGACAAGGGGCATGAAGTAAAATCATATTCCATTGTACCTTTCAATGCCACGTACTCATGATCCATAAATAAGAAGTTTTCATCTTTTAAGTACATAATGCAAAGATACTTTGATTGAAGTTTAATTTTCTTTCCCCTCAGACTTTTCTCTCCACCCTTGTAGCGGTTTTGGGTCAACTATCCCAGATATAAAATACCTTAGGTAGCTAGGTGATAAAGCACCCCCAAAGAACTTAATAACCGAGTGGACGAGACCTGCTTAGGTTTAGATATGCCTGTTTGATCAGAGAGTACCGTGCCTTGTTCTTTTTCCACCTTTTCATTCAATTCAAATCCAGGCTCAAAGCTAAAAACAGGGCTCAAATGATAATAATTTTTAAACTTTAAGCAATTTCTAATCGGAATAAATTTTAAATGTTTGATTTTTTTTTTACCCCATAATGTTTTGTCGGTTTTGCAATATTTTCTATATGGCCCTTTTTTACTATTTCAAACTTAACAAATCTAAACAAATTGTCAAAAGAGAAAACATAGAACAAGCTACGAGGGTACGAGTACTCCCCGCACTTAGCTCAAGCATGCCCTCATTGCCGTAGAAAGAAATTGAATTAACAGGGCATGCCAATCTGATAAAGGAAATTACACAAAACAAGCAAAAGGGAATGAAATATCAGAAGAGAAAGAGTGTACTCCCCAGAGTTCGTAGAGTGTGTAGATTTCCCCCCACACTTGAGTGCAGCTGTAGAATTACATGAAATGTACCTGTAAAGAATTTCTACACGCCAGAAGAACTCAAGTAAAACCCGTATTTTATTATAACATATAAAAGGGAAATATAGTACAAAGAGAAAACAAAATAAAAGGAAAGGCAAAGTGTGATAGTGGGTTGCCTCCCACCAGCCGCCAGGTTTAACGTCTCTAGCTAGACGCATGTTCTTCATTATCCCGGATCAAAAATGAAAGTAGACAACGGTGTGAACGGGAATATGAAATGTCCAAGAAGTAGGATCGAACCATCTGGATCAAAACAAAGTATAACTGCAGCAATTAAATTAGGAAAATACAAACTCCACAAACCCTGGTTTTGAAGGAGGTGTTTGCTGCAAGAATTTTTACAGAAACCGGGTGATGGTTGTTTTTCTTCCTTAAACGGGAGAATGTAAACATTCTCCTCCTGTTGTTGAGCTGGATGGAGGCAAGGTGGTAGTGGTGGTCCTTGCTGAGAGTCGAGGATGCAAATATCCTCCCCTGGATTGAAAATGAAGGTGGAAGTGGGCTTCAATGGGTGGGTTGAGTGGGCATTATTTTTCTTTGGAGAAGGGCCCAGATTTTTCAATGGATGACCCTTGGTGCGAGGATCATCTAGTTGTGGAGACACCTCTTCAATTTTAAGGATGAAGACATCCTTAATTGTGTTGAACGGTGCAGGGAGAACTTCGGGGAGGATTGTATCTTCAAATTCTGATCCTGGATCAAATGGGAAGGTGGCCTTCTCACTTAGCGAGTTGACTTTGAGTTTCCACCCCACTTCTTTGGTGCACAAGAGGGGAAGGCCGTGATCCTCCAGATGAAGATCAAAGTTGGATGGATCCTCCTCCTCAAATTTGAGGATGTAAATATCCTCATCTTCTTGGAGAGGCTCATAGGAAGAGCCCGGATCGAATTCAACTTCAGAGGGAGGTGGTTCCTTGAAGGTGATATTGGTGTTTTGTTTGGATGTCTCAATGGGAGCGAGCATTTCCTCCTCTTCATTTTTAAGGATGTAACTATCCTCATTTTCTGGGTATAGCACAGAGAATGAGGGAAAATAACGGTAGTTGACTTCAGAGGGAGAAGACTCCATGCAGTTGAGGTAGAAGTTGTCCTCTGATAGCTTGTCTTCAAGCTCAAGCAGATGGTTTGATGTCGTTTGCTCAGGTTCGAACGGGAGTGGTGATAAAGAGTAACTCAAATCCTCAGTAAAGTCGTCCACTATATGAATCATTTCGCTCTCCGGTTGTTGTGATGCAAGGTCTAGTGGACCTTCCATCATTTCATTTATCTCAACTAATTTGGTATAGAGCTTCAATTGGTTCATATCGAGGTATTCTTCATCAGCACGCTGCTCCACTTCATGGACCATTTCACTCTCGGGTTGTTGCTCCCTTCGAGCTAGTGTGATGGGCTGGTCCACTACATAAATTGCATTTGCATACTCTCGTGGATTTGGATCGGTTTGTGAGGGGAGTTGGGTAGGAGGTCTTTGTTGGATGAGAAGTTGTTGGATTTGGGATTGCAAGGCTTTTTGGTCTTTACGAAGGGTTGTGACTTCATCTTGCATGTCTCGGGTCTTACTCATCATTGCTTTAAACATCTCCTGCATTTGGGACATTCCAGAGTCGGGATTTGAAGGAGGTTGAGTCGGTCGGCTTGAAGAAGCATTATTGCCATAAGGCGGTTGCTGATACTGCCTTTGGCCTCCTTGAAAATTAGGGTGCATGTTGTGCTGCCATGGTTGTTTGTACCTTAAATTGTTGCCAACAAAGTTTGCTTCCTCTGCTGCTTTTAATTCTTGTAATTGGGGGCATTGTTCATAATCGTGTGGCCCACCACATTGCGTACAAGAAACATCAGGAGATGATAGGGATAGAGTGGCATAGCCTGGAGGGGTTATAGATGATCGGGAAGTCATCGACTTTGCTTGTTGGGGGTAGGAGTTCATGGCCATCTGTTCGACAACTTTCTGCAGGGTGCATACCTTCGTCGCCTGCTGCGCATTGCTCTCCATGAGTTGCTCGTGGCTTCTCATCAGCTGGTTGAACTTATTATCATTTTCTCCAATGTGGTATAAACCTGGAGTGCCTCCTCTTGATCCACCTGTGGCCCAGTCTCTGATCTCTTCATAGAGGGACTCTATCCCATTCGGGAATTGTTCCCCTGGCTTTTTCAAAATATCAGCACCTAAAGAGGAGAGTACCATTGTTTTGCATTGATTGATTAAGCCTTTGTAGAACAATTAAGATAATTGTTCTTTTGTGAGACCATGGTGAGGACACGTAAAAAATGAGCACGTACAGGGCAACGGCGCCATTTTTCAGACAATATATTGTGAGTGGTAGGAACTGGTGTATTTAAAACAATTGAGAAAGAAATTAATACTCAAAATATCTGTCGGGCTGCAAACAAAATCCTGGTCGCAGTAGTATATAGTAAGACAGAAGCAGCCGGATATCAAACCGTGGGACTAAAGGGGAATTATCTAATTCCTAAGCGGTGTCACAAAAAGGGGGGATTAATTGACTTGTTTTTATAAATAAAAAGGAAAAATAAAATAAACTGAGTAAAAGGTAAATTAAACGGGACTCTGGGTTCAGGTTTATATAGTCTGCTCTTTTATACTATGTCTACCGGTTTTATTATAATAGTTTGGCAAAATTCTTGTTATTATCTTGAGGACTAAATCATAGACTCAAAAGAACTCGTTTACCAGATATGCTCGGTCTAATCCAGATTCGAGCAAAACACGTGTAAACGGATTAAGTATGAGAAATTATATTTGCGTCTGAAAATACTAACTTATTAAATCATAATAAGCTTTCTACAATTTACGGCTTAATTAACCTGTCTATTTATCACGGATCTGATCAAAACAGATTTAGTAAAGCATTTTAATAAATTCATGAAATTTATTAAAAAGGCGAGAGATAATCTTTAATCGTAACAAACTGTATTTAATTAAACCGGTAAAAACATAATTACATAATTAAACAGGCTATAAATTAACCTTCACCCAAAGTATATCCTCTTCGCCTGACATATTAACTGGTAATGTTGGTCAGAGGTTGGACAGAATAATAACGCAGTGGTTTTTGTGGATGAAAATGGAGTGAGATGGTGATTTTGTGGAGGAAAATTGACATGGTTTTTGGGGTGGAATGAGATATGTATTAATGGAGGGTAATAGGTGTATTTATAGTGAAAATGGGGTAGAAATGAAGGGGGTGTCAGTGTGTGAAAAGATAAAATATATTTTATCTTTTCACACAATGTCGATCAGCCCTGTACGTGCTCATTTTTGACGTGTCCGAACCAGTGTCTGGACCAGGCTGGTTCGGACATGTCAATTTTATGCGGAGCGCGCTCCACGTGTTGCGTCTGAATCAGTATGTCCGGACGGTGGTCCGGACGATAATTGTTTTGCCTCTAAAATCTTCGTTTGAGCTCCGATTTGATCCCCGTTTGTTGTGTTGCGAAGCTTGTGAAAAACTCTACATATTTACATGGCTTTTCGCTGCACTTAACATATAAAATGCATTAGTCCATAACAAAACATAAATCTAGGAAAAAGCATATAGTAAGTGGGAAACATTACTTTAAAGTGTTGTAAATAATAAGGTAATTAAACCCTAAAAGTCTATATGTTTCGCACTTATCACCCCCGTACAAGTGTAATGTAATACAAGGAAGTCTAGAAGTGTGAAAATCAAAATGTTGACTACCCAAAAGTCTCGCACTCCGGCTTCAAGTCTCGATCAATGTCCTGTAATGTGTTGCCATATAGGCTCAGCAAAACGCTTAATATGCTAAAATATAATCCTAGATCCTTTAGATCACTTCTTGACATGCGGTTCATTACATGCAGTTCCATTTTACATGGATATAATAAAACTGTAAATGTTGTAAGTAAACACTCAGCAGTTCAACCAATGCATACACCACACCACATTACATAAATATTCATTTACATGTTGCAAAACGATAAACAAGTAAATGCGATAAAACATGAAAGTCGATTTCTTGTGAACGATACTCGTTACTTGGCCTTCGAGGCCCCTCTATTTGTTATCCGTGTTTACTCTTAATATCAGTGGGTGTCATGTTAGGACAACCCTGCAAACAGGGAAATTGATCTACTAAAAACTAAACAAATTAATCTAGAAAATAATAAATCAATAAGTCTGTCGGGTTGCAAAAATCCCGGTCACTATAGTATAGAAAGTTAAGCAACCAGATATCGAACCGTGGGACTCGAATAAATAAGCCTAAGTCCTAAGAAAACTGGAAATTCAGGGGGTTGTGAATTGTTTTTGTGATTGAATTGAATAAATGCAAATCAAAGGCTAAGTAAACGACAAATGAAAGTGAATGATGAATTTGATAAAGTGAGTGGAACTCCGGGTTCGGGTCGTTCTTTACTGGTTAAATCTAGTAAAATCTACAATTCAATTACGAGAAACGGAAAGGCCAATTCTTCCTATCTCTTCAATGCTAAATCCTAGTTCATTGAAGAGCTCACCTATCAGAACATGTCAACTCTAATCTAGCAGTTGGCAAAACACATATAGGCGGAATAAGCGAAGAATTGTTAGCGTTTGTAAAAAAGATTATCTATCCGACTAATCTTTCCCTAAATCCCCAGGTTAATTCGAACTCCCTATTAATCACCTTATCTGATCCTAATAGGTTTCGCAGAACAACTCTATAAACTCGCGAAATTAATAGAGAAGATGAATGATAATCATTAACCTGAAACAATCCATTACAGTCTCATAATCAAATTGCAGAATTCTTAACTACATTGTATCCATTACGAACAACCCTACCCCAGAGTTAATCCCTACTAGCCAGTCATTGCAAAGAAAGATAAATACAATCAACATAGAATTCATCTAAAGGAAGAAAAACCCTCGATTGAACGATTATCCAGAATCAATGGCTGCAGGCGCAAGGTTGAAGATGATGGACTGACTCCCTTCTGTGATGCTCCTCCTCAATGCTGTAGAATGCTTGATGAATGGGGATGAAGGTGAAGCTGATGCTTGATGGTGTGGATGATGGAAGGAGCGTTGTTTTTCAGCGTGAGAGTGTTGTGATGTGTGATAGGTAATGAATGATTTCCTCTCATCTGATTAGGTCATTAAATAGATTTTCTTCCTCTTTCTCCCTTCAAAACGCCAACTTCTGCTGAACTTTTAGTCGTGTCCGAACATTGGTCCGACCTTCAATGTTCGGACACAATGCTTTGAGCGCTCCAATTCAAAAGTTCGACTTGTGTCCGAACTTGATGTTCGGACACAAGTTCGGACATGCACCGTAAGCTAGAACTCCCGACTTTTCTCATTGTGAATCTCGACCCATGTCCGAACTTCGATGTCGGACTGAAGTTCGGACATTCCATCAGGCATAGCACACCTTCGACTTGCGTCCGAGCTTGGAAGTTCGGACACAAGCTCGGACATACCTTCAAAATCCTCTAAATTCATCGTTCTGACTCCAATTCGACCCCGTTTGTTGCATCATCTCCCTTGTGAGTTAATCTACTGTTTCCTTGGCTTTCTCTGCATTTAACATAGAAAAAGGAAAACGTAAGATAAGTGTGGAATATTATCCATGCGCGTATAAAATAGGCATTAAAGACCACTAAAACCATTCATATTTCCACTCATCAAACCTCCTCACACTTAACCTTTGCTTGTCCTCAAGCAAAGCAGGAGTAAGATACCTCAGAATGCCTTAGGACCAAACCTCGGGATTACAAAATAAGGAGTCAAGCCACAATAACCACCCAAGAATCGATCTGCTCTTAACTGTGTCTCTTAAACAGTGAAGCACGCTTTTAAAACAAAAGATTATGAAGAAGTCAGATCATGAAGTCAAAACGTAGTAACTCAGAACCTTCCAACCTTTTCTCTTCTCAAACCCGTGGATGACAAGGGGTGTGAAGTTCTGCCATATTCCGCAGAACCTTTCAACACCACGTACTCATGATCTAATTAAAGGATTTGCCATAAACATAAGACTTTAAAGAGCTTCCTCTTTTTTTTTCTTTTGCCTACATATTAATTTTTTTCCGCAAACAATTCATCCCCCAGACTTTTCTCTCCATCCTTTAACGGTATTGGGTCTTTTATCCCAGATCAGATGACCTTAGGTAAACGGGTGATGAAGCACCCCAGGACTTAATAACCGGATGGAAGAGGCCTGTTTTGGTTCAGAAAATACTTAGATCAGAGGAGTACCTTGCCTTTATCCTTCATTCCAGACATTCTCATCATTCCCAAGGTTCCAAGTTAAACTAGTTCTACTCCACAACTAACTTGCCCACAAACATTTACAAAATTCGATATTACCAAAATACGAAAACACACAGGTTTGAGCAAACCAACCCTTAAGGTTATCACCGGACTCACTCCACAACTAAAGATCCACCCAATATTCAACACAGAAGCACTCTAAGGAATTACCCCATAGCCCAAAACCAAACAAAATTAGGCGAGATGCAATAAATGGCTGACACATTCAGAAAGATCTCCCCCTTCCTCACACTTAATGAGGAGCAATGTCCACATTGTTCAGAAAATTAACACAAGAAAGAGATCGCACGAAATGTGTCAGACTCACAAGGGTGCAAGTGAAGAGTTACGGAGTTATAGACATTAAAGCACAGGCCGAAATGAAACCAAAAAGGAAAGAAACTGAAAACTCCCCTGATGTCGTTTGATTGATGGAGGAAGAAGGTCTTCCTCACACTTAGTGTCCTGGTAGGGGAGAAGTTTCCTCACACTTGCTTCCAAGCAAGTGCCCGGCATGGAGTCAGCACGATAATGCATACTTGCACACATTCAACAAACAAACAAAGAAATATGCTAGAAGCATCGCATTAGAGACAACAATATTCAGAGTTAAAGATTAGAACAAACTAAAATGAAATAAATTAAAATACAACCCAATCGAACTAAAAAAAAAGGTCTAACACAACTGAAAAATCCACAAAAGTCCAGATAAGGCTTCTAAACAAAGTAGCATCAACAACAACAAATCACTGTGGGGCGGGTAGTACGCCTGCCACTGCTGAAACTGAGCGACAGCCTCATAGTCGTCCTGGAGCGGCGTGCCTGCTGCTGTAGAGTCTCGATCTCCGCCTGATAGCGTCGATCCATCTCATCAAGCGGACTCCAGCTGATCAAACTCATAGCGAGTGACATACTCGCTCCCAGGGGCTGGCAGCAAGAATGCCTCCTCCTCGTCAGGTGTAGCAGTAGGAGCGGGCTCTGATGGTCCCTCACCCGCCTCTCGCTGGCGCTTCTGTGGTCGCGCGGCAGCCTTCTTCCTCCATTCCCCCTCTCTAAACTCAAACCACATCTTCTTCAGAGCTCCCACATCAATAGGAGACCGCGCAGCATGCAGCCCCGCAGAGGGAATGGTAACCATCTGCCTCTAAGGTTGTGGCAGAGCATGACCGGATAGCCTAGCTTGTGGCGGTCCTTGTGCTCCATAATATGCTGCATGTGTAAGAAGATCACCCACGGCAAGTAAGTAATCTCTGCAGCCCCAGCAAATGACGGATTCAGCACCGCCTGAAGAAGTAGGAAGTCAGTGTGGTTCAGGTCCGAGCTTTGACGTGGTACAACGTTCGCAGCCAGTAGTGCGAACAGGACTCTCTCCTGAGGGCTCTGAAGCGAATCAGCAGGGACGACCTGCTTTGATGGGTCATCCCCTCTGCGTCGTCGTGGTCCCTGAACCATGAGGGGGGTATAGTGGTTGATAGCTGCTGCTTTGAAATCATTGGGGTTGAGGTGCTGAGGAGCTTCGGGGGCGGGATAAGGAAGGTCCAGATAGCGAGCAATCTCGAAGGTGGAGACCGCCACTCTCTCACCGTCTACAATGGACTTGATCTGGCCGTCCTGGAAGATTGCATTCGCATAGAACATGCGCACAACTCGTTCAGAGTATTGGCCCCCCATATTCAAAATCTTACCCCAACCAAATTGGTTTAATAATGCCCTCAGTCCCAGCTGCTGCTCCAGTTCCGGCACCACACACCGCTCAGCAATGATATCCATCTCTTTGGCGAACCACTCTCGGGCTGCATCATTTCTAAATTCATTTTCCGGAGCTCGACGGCTGGAGCTTGTGCTGGCTCCCGCAGCCCTCTTACCACGGCCGGTAAATCTGCTCAACATCTGTCTATACAAGGGTAAGCAATGTCAAATAAAGGAAAGCAAGGACATAGTTCTAAATGTGCACCGAATTTATCCAAAATTCGACAGTCTCCCCTAAAAATTCAGTATTCTCCACAACAAAGATTTATCAGATTTTTTTTTTCATTCGCAACCGTGAATCACTACCAATGACCAGCAGAAATTTAACCATCAGAAAAATCATATAGTTCAACCGGTTGTAACAGCATCTCAGTCAGTGGTTCTATCTCAGCCAACCAAAATCCCCACATTCAAAATAACATCAAAATAGTATGGTTCAACCACTTCTACCAGTAACTCAAACCACAACAGGTAATGAAGCTAATACATGCAAACTGAGTTTAGCAACCTCAACTCAAACAGCACCTTCTCGACTAGTTTTGCCTCAGATTTCAAAACTCAGCACAAGCATAATAAGAGAAGTAAGGAAGTGGAGAAAATACCTTGTTCAAGTTGAATGAGGGATTAGAAACACAAAGAACAACAGAATCTGCAAAATTAGACTCAAAATCCATCCAATGCGACAGTTATGGTTTCGAATCGAACAGGCTCAAAATCGGAAGTATTTTGGGGGTTTCTGATCGATTTGTGCCTAGAGTGGTGAGAAAAAAAGCAGATTGATACCAAGATGAGATTTGGTGGAGTTTTGAGGGAGTTGTGAGAGATTGAAGAAGAGGGAGAGTTGGGGCTCTGTGCGTCGCGAGGAGGAAAGATTTTGCAAGTTTTTAGGTCCGTCCGCGCCTCTTTAGTTTCAGAATTTCGAAGTGTCCGAACTTCAACGTTCGGAGAAGTTCGGACATACATACCTGGGCAGTGCCTCGATCGGTCCGAACTTCGATGTCCGGACCGAAGTTCGGACATTGTTCTTCCTTTCCGACTCTATCGGTCCGAACTTCGATGTCGGACCGAAGTTCGGACATATCGTTTTGCACAGCCCTCAGACTCTCGAATCAGGTCCGAACTTCAATGTCCGGACTGAAGTTCGGACATCACCAAAAATGCACCTCTTTGTTTCTTTTTAGCTCAAACCACTGCAGCAAAACATTATCCTAAAACAAAACTATAAACAACATAAAAACACAGATTAAAATACCGATTCAACACTGGGTTGCCTCCCAGTCAGCTGCTCTTCTTTAATGTCTTTAGCTAGACAATTCCTGCTTGATCATTCAGAGCAAGTGTGGTGGGCAGCTCTACAACAGCTACAGCGAATTCCTTCAACTTCCTCAATTCTTTCCGCATTGCCAAGAGAACTTCTTCTTCACGTTCGAGCTCGTCTCTTGAGAAATCATCTTTGTTGTAGGATTGAAGTCACTCTCCAAAAAGAATATTGCCTGCAAGGGTAAAAGATTATGATCAGTACCAAGATAGCCTTTTAATCGAGCACCATTTACCTTAAAGGTTTCACCAGCCTTATTCTCCAGCTCGTATGCTCCATAGGATGTAACTCCCACAACTCTGAAGGGGCCTGACCAATGTGACTTTAGCTTCCCAGGGAAGAGACGTAGCCTAGAGTTAAAGAGCAGCACTAGATCCCCCACTTTGAAGTCTCTCTTTTGTATCATCCGGTCGTGGATCCTTTTGGTGCGCTCTTTATAGATTCTTGAGCTATCGTACGCCTGGTCTCTCAGTTCCTCCAACTCAGAAAGCTGAAATCGCCTCTTCTCTCCAGCATCACACAAATCAAAGTTAAGAGCCTTTAAAGCCCAATAAGCTCTGTGCTCTAGCTCAACTGGGAGATGACAAGCCTTCCCGTATACTAGCTTAAAAGGTGACATCCCAATGGGAGTCTTGAATGCAGTTCTATAAGCCCACAGAGCATCGTCAAGCTTGATAGACCAATCCTTCCTGGAGGAGTTGACTGTCTTCTGGAGAATCCATTTTAGCTCTCGGTTACTCACTTCTGCTTGCCCATTAGTTTGGGGGTGATAAGGTAAAGCAACCTTATGAGTCACCCCGTACTTAGTCATCAGAGAATCAAAAGCCTTGTTGCAAAAGTGAGAACCTCCGTCACTGATGATAGCTCTTGGCACACCAAATCTGGTAAAGATGTTCGTCTTCAAGAATTTCACCACAGTTCTAGCATCAGCAGAAGAGCAGGGGATTGCTTCGACCCATTTGGAAACATAATCTACAGCAACGAGGATGTAGTGGTTTCCGTGAGAAGAAGGAAATGGGCCAGTGAAGTCAATACCCCAGACATCAAACAATTCAACTTCAAGGATTCCCTTTTGAGGCATCTCATGCCTTCTTGAAGTGTTCCCCATCCTCTGGCAGTTGTCACAGTGAGCACAGAAGCGGTGAACATCTTTGTGTAGAGTGGGCCAGTAAAAACCACACTCTAACACCTTAGCTGTCCTAGTAGGACCGTGGTGACCACCTGCCTCTCGGGAATGGCAGAACTCAATCACACTGTTACCTCTTCGTCAGGGAGACATCTTCTGATTAAACCATCAGCACATACTCTGAAGAGATAGGGGTCCTCCCAAACGTAATGACGGGTTCAGACAGAAACTTCTTCCTCTGGTTGTAACTTAGATCATGGGGAACCAAACCAGAGGCAAGATAGTTAGCCAGGTCAGCATACCATGGCTCTTTAACTTTCCCAATTACAAAGACTGTTTCGTCAGGAAAAATTCATTTATGGGAACCCGTCATCTGGAGTCTCAAGCCTAGATAAATGATCTGCAACCCCATTCTGCTTCCCTTGCTTATCAACAACTTCCAAGTCGAACTCTTGGAGAAGCAGGATCCATCTCATAGTCTGGCTTAGAATCATTCTTTTGGAATAGGTATTTCAAGGCAGAGTGGTCGGTGTGAGCAATTACCTTACTTCCCAGCAATAAGGCCTGAACTTGTCAAGAGCGAACACCACAGCAAGTAGCTCCTTCTCAGTGGTGGTGTAGTTCTTTTGAGGCTCCGACAGAGTCTTACTCGCATACGTGATAACTCTCAATATTTTATCCTTCCTTTGACAGAGTGCAGCACCAACAGCAAAGTCACTAGCATCTGTCATGACCTCAAAAGGAAGGGACCAGTCAGGGGGAACCACAATGGGGCAGAGATGAGTTTACTCTTGATAGTTTGAAAGGCCTTCAAGCATTCTTCTGAGAAGTGAAATTTTACATCTTTCTGCAGAAGATCAGACAAGGGCTTCGCAATTTTTGAAAAGTCCTGGATGAACCTTCGATAGAACCCTGCGTGACCCAGAAAAGATCTAACTCCTCTGACTGAAGTGGGAGGAGGTAACCCCTCAATGACTTCCACCTTTGCCTTGTCCACTTGAATACCGTCTTTTGAGACCCTGTGGCCGAGCACTATACCCTCATGTACCATGAAATGGCACTTCTCCCAATTTAAAACCAGGTGGGTCTCCTCACATCTGCCTAGTATCTGATCCAGCTGATCAAGACACACATCAAAACTCTGGCCATATACCGAGAAGTCGTCCATGAAGACTTCTATGTTTTTCTCAATAAACTCGTTGAAAATGGCCATCATGCACCGCTGGAATGTGGCTGGTGCGTTGCAAGACCAAATGGCATCCTCCTATATGCAAAGTGCCATAAGGGCAGGTGAAGGTGGTCTTCTCCTGATCCTCTGGCGCATGGGATCTGGAAATACCGCTGTACCCATCAAGGAAACAGTAGAACTCCTGCCCAGCTAGCCGCTCCAACATCTGATCAATAAACGGCAGCGGGAAGTGGTCCTTCCTTGTGGCTTCGTTCAACCGTCTGTAATCGATGCACATCCTCCAGCCAGTGGTCTGTCTTTGAGGCACCAATTCTCCCTTATCATTGGGCACCGCCACTATTCCTCCTTTCTTGGGAACGACTTGAACAGGAGATACCCAGCGGCTATCAGAGATAGGGTAAATGATGCCTGCATCCAAGAGCTTCAGAACCTCAGCTTTCACTACTTCCTTCAAATTTGGGTTTAATCTCCTCTGGGGCTGCCTCACTGGCTTGATACTGTCTTCCATGTAGATTCGATGAGTGCAGAACCCTAGACTAATCCCCTTAATATCTGCCACTGACCACCCCAAAGCTCCCTTATGCTTTCTTAATACTTCCAGAAGTCTGCTTTCCTGTGAAACAGACAAAGAAGAAGAAATAATAACAGGCAAGGCGCTACCCTCTGCCAAGAAAGCATATTTAAGGTTTGAAGGGAGAGTTTTTAATTCAAGAGTAGGGGGTTTCTCTACTGAAGGAATGAGCCTCTGAGTAGGCCTGTCCAGTGGCTCCACAGGAGGAGCATGAGGGCGAAAGTAGGTTCGTCCCTGATTGAGCTGCTGGACAACAGTGGCTACCTCGGTGCTCTCCTTGTCATCCTCAATCGAGTGGCATAACACCTGCTCTAGCAGATCAGAATTCTCAAGCAGGAAAGAAAAGTCATCAGTACTTTCAGCGACAAATGCATCATAATCGTCAGTATAGTCGACATCAATAAAACAGCATGAGAGAAGCATTTGTTCTCATCATCTTAGTATATCAAAACTAAGTCCTCCTCATTATTAAATTTAAGGGTGATTTTCCTTTGTCAACATCAATGACAGTTTTAGCAGTTCGCAGGAATGGTCTACCCAAAATTAATGGCACTTCAACATCCTCATCCATATCAAGAATAACAAAATCAGCAGGGAAGAAAAAGTTACCAACACCTACCACAACGTTCTCAACCATACCACGAGGTTTGATTGAGGAACGATCAGCCAATTGCAAAATAAAATTGATCGGGATAAGCTCACCAACATGAAGCTTTCTAAACATTGAGTACGGCATCAAATTCATACTCGCTCCAAGGTCACAGAGTCCGTACCCACAGTCCATGTCTCCAATGGTGCAAGGGATGATGGGCTGCCCTGGATCTCCACACTTCGGAGGGAGCTTCTACTGGATGGCTGCAGAGCATGTCTCTGTCAGCTGAACAATCTCCCTTTCCTTGAACCTTCGCTTGTTAGAAATCAAATCCTTCACAAAGCGAGCATAGTTAGGCATCTGCTTGATAGCATCAATCAAGGGAATATTAATAGTAAGCTTCGAAAATACACTCAAAAATTTCCCAAATTGATCATCAAGTTCTTTTTCTTTTAATCTATTAGGGAAAGGAAGTTCCTTAGGAGGGGAAGAAATAGGAGCCTGGGTCTCCTCAACAACTACCTCAGGAGGGGCTGATGGCCCTGACGGTGCACCAGTGCTAGAAGAAGGACGACCGGTCTCCTCGTCAGCTTGATCCTCAGCCACTTGATTTCTATTCATCAATTGCTTCCCACTTCGTAAGGTAACTGCTGCCACCTCTTCAGAATCTGAACAGTCCTCAACTACCACGGTTTCTGAGACCGTCACTGCCTTCAACTGAGCTTTAGGATTGGGGTCTGGTTGGGAAGGCAGTGACCCAGACGGTCTCTGCTGTAGGAGGAACTGAGTCAACTGACTCATCGTTCCTTGCATTTCCACCATGGCGTTCTCAAGTTTTTGCTGACCAGCTGCCAGATTCTGATTTATTACGGTCTGTTGTTCTAGAGAGGCCATCAGTTTATCCATCATCTCTTTCAGATTAGCATTGTTCGAGCTCAGTGATGATGGCTGAGCTGGAGACTGTTGTGGCCTAAACTGATTGTATGGGGGCCTAACAAAACCGGGTGGTCCTCCCTGACTTGCCCTCTGAGGTTGCATCTGCTGTGAGTTGAGGGCGTTATTTGGATTACCGTACCTCAGGTTTGGATGCTGGTTCTACATCCAAGGCTGTCTGTTGTACTGACCAATTGCATTTGCCTCCTCAGTCTGCCTCATCTCAGCAATCATCGGGCAGTCCTCATAATCATGGCTGTCTCCGCACTGAGAACAGCATATCTCCTTTGGACCAGTAGACACCTTCTTGACGGATTGCATAGATGTCTGTCCCATAGTGAGCTGCTCAAGCATCTTCGCCATGTTACCCACTGTGGTACTTAAATGGGCCTGCTCAGCAGTAATCTGCTCCATCATAGGATCTGGAGTCTGAGAGGAAGTCTGCCCAACTGTGAAAACTCTTCCACCACTGTTGCTCCACTAGCGGAGCTCCTCGCAGTAGGACTCCATAGCCGACATAAACTCCTCTCCACTTTTAGCGAGCAAGTTTCCACCCAGTGCAGCTCTGACCTCGCCTCTATGCTCATCTCTCAGCCCTTGGAAGAACCCCTGGGCCAAAGATGTCATGTTCTGACCGTGATGAGGGCACTGGTGGAGCAGCTCCTTGAATCTATCCCAAGCTTCGCAGATTGTCTCACTGCCGGACTGTCTGAAGGTGGTCAGGTCAGCGATCATCTGTCTGGTCCGGGAGATGGGGATATACTTCTCATAAAACCTCTCCGTCATCAGTTCCCAGGTAGTGATGATACCTGGTGGTAGACGGTGGAACCACTTCGAGGCTTCCCCTGATAGATTGTGCTGAAATAAGCACAGCCGAGCATACTCTTATAGCCCCTGAGACATCCCCAACGAATCCAGATGAACTAAGAAACGATGGACATGGTCGAGCGCATCAGCCGGGTCTGCGCCTGAGAAGGTCCCTGCTGAATGATTCCTGACAGCATTTGTTTGATGGCTTGGTTTCAACTTTTGCCATTCTGCTGTTAACTCTGCTGTGAGGTTCGGTAGAGTCACAGGTCCTCTTCTAGGAGCAGCTGGCGGGCGATTAATTCTTCCCAATGTGGCCTGCTCAGCTTTGGCTGGTCCATTAGCAGCCATGGTGAAGGTGAGTGCTCTTCTCGCCTTACAAGCGGTACGGTTGATCTCTGGGTCTAAAGTGAATCTTGGTGGGCCTCGAGATCGGGTGCCGTGCATTCACCAAACACCTGCACAGTTACACAAAACAAATTAAATAAAGAAAAAAAACAATTGACAACCAAGGCAAAGGACTTGACAAAGTCAAGTCCCCGGCAACGGCGCCATTTTGCAAACAGGGAAATTGATCAACTAAAAGCTAAACAAATTAATCTAGAAAATAATAAATCAATAAGTCTGTCGGGTTGCAAAAATCCCGGTCACTATAGTATAGAAAGTTAAGCAACCAGATATCGAACCGTGGGACTCGAATAAATAAGCCTAAGTCCTAAGAAAACTGGAAATTCAGGGGGTTGTGAATTGTTTTTGTGATTGAATTGAATAAATGCAAATCAAAGGCTAAGTAAACGACAAATGAAAGTGAATGATGAATTTGATAAAGTGAGTGGAACTCCGGGTTCGGGTCATTCTTTACTGGTTAAATCTAGTAAAATCTACAATTCAATTACGAGAAACGGAAAGGCCAATTCTTCCTATCTCTTCAATGCTAAATCCTAGTTCATTGAAGAGCTCACCTATCAGAACATGTCAACTCTAATCTAGCAGTTGGCAAAACACATATAGGCGGAATAAGCGCAAAGAATTGTTAGCGTTTGTAGAAAAGATTATCTATCCGACTAATCTTTCCCCAAATCCCCAGGTTAATTCGAACTCCCTATTAATCACCTTGTCTGATCCTAATAGGTTTCGTAGAACAACTCTATAAACTCGCGAAATTAATAGAGAAGATGAATGATAATCATTAACCTGGAAACAATCCATTACAGTCTCATAATCAAATTGCAGAATTCTTAACTACATTGTATCCATTACGAACAACCCTACCCCAGAGTTAATCCCTACTAGCCAGTCATTGCAAAGAAACAGATAAATACAATCAACATAGAATTCATCTAAAGGAAGAAAAACCCTCGAGTTGAACGATTATCCAGAATCAATGGCTGCAGGCGCAAGGTTGAAGATGATGAACTGACTCCCTTCTGATGATGCTCCTCCTCAATGCTGTTAGAATGCTTGATGAATGGGGATGAAGGTGAAGCTGATGCTGATGGTGGATGAATGGAAGGAGCGTTGTTTTTCAGCGTGAGAGTGTTGTGATGTGGTGATAGATAATGAATGATCTTCCTCTCATCTGATTAGGTCATTAAATAGAGTTTCCTTCCTCTTTCTCCCTTCAAAACGCCGAACTTCTGCTGAACTTTTAGTCGTGTCCGAACATAGGTCCGACCTTCAATGTTCGGACACAATGCTTTGAGCGCTCCAATTCAGAAAGTTTCGACTTGTGTCCGAACTTGGATGTTCGGACACAAGTTCGGACATGCACCGTAAGCTAGAACTCCGACTTTTCTCATTGTGAATCTCGACCCATGTCCAAACTTCGATGTCCGGACTGAAGTTCGGACATTCCATCAGGCATAGCACATGAATTCTCGACTTGCGTCCGAGCTTGGAAGTTTGGACTCAAGCTCGGGCTTACCTTCAAAATCCTCTAAATTCATCGTTCTGACACCAATTCGACCCCCGTTTGTTGCGTCATCTCCCTTGTGAGTTAATCTACTGTTTCCTTGGCTTCTCTCTGCATTTAACATAGAAAAAGGAAAAACGTAAGATAAGTGTGGAATATTATCGATGCGCATATACAAATTAGGCATTAAAGACCACTAAAACCATTCATATTTCACACTCATCAAACCCGTATATTAATGTTTTCTTAATGGACAGTCATCCTGTGTGCACCAACAATAGTGCCCTCCAGCCAACAATCCGAAGATCTCTGGACTTCCTCTTACCTAAATGAAGGCGTCCCATGCAACCGTAGCCATGTACCAACAGTGGTACCCTCTGACCAACGATCAAATGTGACTCGTTAGAATTTCCAAGAGCGGACCCGATCCAGGTTTCCTACTCTAGTGATTATTCTGCGCAACCAGCTAGCCCGTAGACTACAGTGGGTTTTCCTCCTTATACACCAATCCTCCACCATGTGATTATGTAACTTAATCGATTCTTCCTAAGGTCTTCGCTCAGGTTATGGAGAATGCAATTCCGTTTATTTACCTCATAGGTCTTACATAATTCCTAGAAGTTGTCTAGGTCATATTCATGTTCGAGTTCATGCTCTAGAGATTGGTAATACCGAATCTCGATCCTAAGTATTTCACTTAGGTTAATTAGGAATATTATGGTATCCATTACCCTTTAGTAAGTATTGATATCTCCTAATCTTGCTCGTATTCCAAATAACACTAATCCCTCCCGGTAATTAACCCCTTAGTCTGTTTGCCGTGATTACTCGGGTTTTCGAATGTATTCGGGATTAGTTAAACCATATTTTATATATGTTATAAGTAACATGTAGTATTTATTTACTACTTAGGATTTTAATCCATATAGTATCCCATTTATTCATAGGTTATTACTCTTGTATATATACATATATATAACAATATAGTTTGTTACTATATTTTATAATTGACTTTATAGTATTATTAAACTTTAAACCCTCATTTAGGTTGTGAGTTGGTTAATTTGACCCCCTTTGGTTAATTAAGTTGACTTGGTCAATTTGGGTTGACTTGGTCAATGTATCTAAGTCAACAAGTCTATATAATTCATGTTATAATCCTTGAATTATATAATTCATTTGTTTGTTCAATTCTTTATAACATGACATTAGTTATTAAGTCTAATGTTGTATAATTAAATCCTCCACTTTATATTACACTTTACCTCTCTTTATATGCTTACTTCATTGTATTATATAATTCTTACACTCTATATATTCATATAAGTCAATATGAAATATTCATCATATAAATGATATTCCTTATCATTTCATGTGAAACACTTAATTCTATTATTTGTGCTATTCTTCACAAACCAATATTAAGACTATGTTCTTAATATATATACAATGTTATATCATACATTCTACTAAACTCTAAAGTTTATTAAATTCTCTACATTATTTTATAACTCCACTAGTTCCCAAATACTCAAATTATTTGTGTGAATTATAAAATCCTTAACTTATATTCATCTCACCTTTAATACCATTTGGACTTTATATAAGTGTAATATATAACACCTTCAACCATATGTTAAATTTCATTTCCAACCTCTTAGTTCTCGCAACAGCCCCTAGTTTTCCATAATTTACAAATCTTCCACACTAAATTTTATAATATTACAATTATACTCCTTATATCATATGTTATAATATTTCTACTCTTATTTAATTTTAACCTATGGTTTTCAACTATATCTTATAAATACCGAACAGACCCACTACTGTTACAGTCTTATTTCCTTAATCTCTGACTTTTCTTGATTTACATTTGACCCACATTATTTTACAAACCTTATAATATCATCCTTAAACTAAATATTTTACAATCTTATCAATTTAATTCCAACTTCAACCCTAAAAATTCTTGTAATTTCTTAACAGCCCCAAGGTCTGTTCTAATCTCATTTCCGCCCTCAACTTTCAGAAATTACACTTTAACCTCAATAGGTTTCTAAATCTTAAATTTAACTCATAAACTATATTAAATTCACAATTTAAATATTTTTCTCATCTAATTTGGTCAACACCCCTAATATAGTCAAGGTTGACCTCTCAAATACTGCCTTGACCATAACTTTCACATAATTAAGAATTGACCCCAAATTTTTCTTAGAATTTTCATTTAAGTCCTTAACTTTGCAAAAACTTATATTTTTCATCAAAACTCCAAATAAGACCCAACTTCCTACGTTATTAATATTTTGACACTCTAATTTTATCTATTTACTCTTAACTACCCATGTTACCTCCCTTTGTTAACTAGAACATTATTTAAGTTTATAATTGCTTTTAAAGCTTATTTTTACATTAAGCTCCGATCTAACTTTTTCCAAATTCGTAGGTAATTTAATTCTAATATTTTTAGGTGATTACAACTCACCAAACAGCCCCTTATCACTAGATTTTCTCACCAAAACTTATACTAACCAAATGCTTAACTTTTAAGGCATAAAAAGCATTAAAAAACATAATAAAGTGGCCTAAATACATGGCTTTATTACAATCTTAAAATATAACATTAAAATGACATAAAAATCTCCTAAGAACATTATAAGTCACGACTTTTTATTGCAGTACCCAGAAACTTTTTAAATTGCATTTTCACCCCTTTTACTTAATATTATGACATTTTAAGTCATTATACACCTAGGTAACTTAGCCAAATATGTTACCATAATTTTGAAGTGCATTTTTAGGTCAAATTAATCCAAGATACCCACCATGTTCTCGGCTCTAATTATTTGAACAAGATAAGTTTATCTTAATGCTTAAAAAGTGTTTTAAGCAACTTATAAGCTTTGATGCACCAAACACCACTTCCTTCACCACTCCTCTATGGTTCTAAGGTTAATAATAGAGCTTAAATCAGTTTATGCACAAATCAAAGGCTTAAACCATGTTTAAGGAGTTTTAAAACTTGATTTAATTACTTACCCTCTAAAGGTTAGTTTTTCAAGCTTGTCTCCACATCCTTGGTCAAGGTCACTCCTATGGTTCCCAGGGAACATTCAGTCCAGATTTTAAAAATAATTAAAGATCAATTTAGGGTCTTTTAATGAGCTTAACAAGATAAGGAACATTATGGCATTAAAATGAGCTTAAGTAGATTAGATTTTACCTTTATGTTCTAAGAGTGATTTCACCCTCAAAATCTCATCTATTAAGAGGAAATAAGATGAGGTTTAGCTCTCTTGTAGGTCTATGATTATAAGGTACATTAAGCACTTTTAAGAATGACTTACCCTTGAAGTCTCCTTGTGGTTATTTTTCCTCTAACTTTCGGTCAACCAAAGGGGTGAGTGGAGCTTCATTTTTGTGTGAGAAAAGAGGAAGAGAAGGAAAATAAGAATGAGTGATTTTGGACACATATAGATCAAAGGAAAGGATGGAGGTTTAAAGCACCTTTTTCTTACCTTAAGCTTGTAGAAATTTTCTACTCTTTCTCCATGGTTTTTCTAACAGTTTTTGGCTCCAAAGATTCATACTTTTCGGACATGAAAAGAGGGGAATGAGTGAGTGGTTTTCTTTCTATGTTTGATGAAGAAATGAAGGGGATTAAGGCATTTTTCTTACCTTAACTTATGTTGTCTTCCTCCCTTGATTATTTCTGAAAATTGTCTTAAGAACCTTCAAATGTTTGAACATAAGATGAGAAAAAATGTGTTTGTTGTTGTCCTTGATTTGTTTGGAGAAGAAAGGAGGAAGAATCAAGAATAAATGATGTGTTTAAGGCTTAGAACATGAAGCTCTTCAATGGTGCTTTAGTGGAGGATGAAGATGAATGAGAGAGGAGGTGTTTTCAGTCATGAAATGTAAGGGGGAAGGGAGTGGCTGTCGTGCAATATGGTGAGCATGAGAGAAATTAGTATAATGATTGTTAAAGTAAGGGAGTGTGAGAGAGTGTGAGTTGGGGTTCCCTATGTGGAAGGCTTTTATGACACTATGAAGCTTCCCTAAAGTAGAATTGCTTTTGCTTTTTGCTTTTCCCTCCATATAATTCATAAGGGTGTGAGAGGCATGGGTGTATTTTGACTTTTATGAGTGAAAGAAGTAAAGTATGACTTTGTCACCTATAAGATGTTCATCCCTTTTACCAAGGTTGGTTTCTAGCCCTTGGATGCACCTTTCAAGGCCATCAAAACCGGCCACACATGGGGGAGAGAGTGTGTTTGTGTCTTTTGTGTTTATTAAATATTAAGGTGTTACATGTTATTCTTTTGGACTTATTTTATGTGTTAGGTTGTAACATGTGTGGTTACCTTGTTCTAAGGTGTATTCCTTGAGTTTAATTAAGTGCTTGGTATACTTTACTATTCTTTGTAATTATATAAAGTATACCACATAATTTTATCACATTATTTGTGATCTTATTTCATGTATTAATGTATTATATGTTACATTAACTTTAGGAGTTGTTTCTTCCTTATAAATACTCCTTCTTTAGTCCATTATTTCATGTGGGGTTTAGTTCCCATTTTGGACTATACATACTTGTTTATATATGTATGTTTAGAGGTCATAAAATCCTTAATGAATTAAGGTTCGTTATTCTTAGTTATCCCTTGGTTAAATCCTTTCATTTAATTAATTCATGATTAATTAATGTAATTAGGTTTGGGGTATTTCAATCTACCCCCCTTAAAGGACTTCATCCTGAAGTCTCATTCCCAAATCAGTTGGTCCTAGAAAATCTAGTTCCACAACTAATGTCAATTTTAGGGATCAAGTCCCGTATCTCAATAACTTTATCTCAAAGTGCATATTCAGCACAACATTAACCACTAATCATAGTGCAACAAGTGCACATAACATCTCATCCAAGTGTAACAAGACTACACATATATAAACAATCATAGTGCAACAAAGTGCACATCAACTAGTATCATCCAAGATACATACATCTAAACATAGTATCATGCAAGGTACATACATCCAAACATAGTGCAACACAAGTGCACATACAAAACAAACACAAAACCTAGTATGACCCCGCATACATAACACAAAATCCTAGTGCACACATGTGCACGCTAATGAAAGAGCGCTGGATACTTGGCTCTCATGAATCCTCCAACTTCCAAGTGGCCTCATCCGTCTCATGGTTCTACCATTACTTTGACCATTCAAATGGTCTTGTTCCTAGTCTCCCTCGTCTTTGTATCGAGAATTCGGATTGGTGTCTCCTCGTAGGTGAGATCGGGGTCTAGCTCTAGCCTCTCGGGCTTTAAGATATGCGAAGGGTGAGGCACATACTTCTTCAAATGAGATACGTGAAACACGTTGTGAACTCTCCCAAGCTTAGCAGGTAAGTCTAACCTGTAAGCTAATGGGCCCGCTCGCTCCATAATAAAGTAAGGACCCACATACTTAGGGCTAAGCTTGTCATTCTGACCGAATCTGAAAATGCCCTTCATCGGTGATACTCTAAGGAAGACTCTGTCGTCGAAAGCAAACTCAAGGTCTCTCCTCCTGATGTTGGCGTAAGACTTCTGTTTGTCCTGGGCTGCCTTCATATTCCTACGAATCTGTAGGACATCCTCCTTCGTATGCTTTAAGTACTCAGGCCCTAAGAATGAGTTCTCACTGGCCTCGTTCCAGCATAAGGGTGTCCTACAGGGTCTGCCGTATAGAGCCTGGAATGGTGGCATCTGGATCGAGGCATGGTAGTTGTTGTTGTACGCAAACTCTATAAGATGTAGTCGATCGATCCAGCTCCCATGGAAATCTAAGGCACATGCTTGGAGCATGTCCTCTAAGGTCTGAATGGTCCTCTCGCTCTGACCATCAGTTTATGGGTGGAAGGCCGTGCTCAGCTTTAGCTTCGTGCCCAAGGCCTCCTACACCTGCCCCTAAAATCTGGATAAGAATCGGGAGTCTCTGTCTGACACAATCGTCTTAGGCACGCCATGGTGCCTGATGATCTCCTTCTGGAAGAGATTTTCTAGCTTAGTAACCTACGGTATCCTTCATCGGTACGAACTTGGCGACCTTTGTCAATCGATCCACAATGACCCAGATGGTGTTCAGTCCTCCCTTAGTCTGTGGGTGTTCGACCATGAAATCCTTAGATATATCCTCGAACTTCCAGCAAGGGATAGGCATCAGCTGTACTAGTTTGCCCAGACTCCTATGCTCGAACTTGACTTTTTGGTAAGTCAAGCATCGAGTCACAAAGTCAACTACATTCTTCTTCATCCTGCTCGACCATAAATGTACTTTAAGATCCTTGTACATCTTAGATGACCCTGGATAGGCGGATAAGGATGAGCAATGGGCCTCTTGTAGTATCTTCTCTTTCATGTCAGGAGCAGACTCTGGAATGCATAGTCGGCCATTCAGTCTGATCATGCTGTCATCACTAAGTCTGAAGTTGTACTTCTGACCCTCAAATGTGCCTTTAATCAGCTTTTGTCTGATGCTCTGCATGTACTGATCACCCTCCTGAGCGCTCTGTATCTCATCAATAAAACTGATGCCCGCTGGGAAAGCACATAAGGAGTGAGCTCTACAGCTCAGTGCATCGGTGACCACATTCACCTTACCCTTCCTGTACTTCAAATCTATGTCGTAGTCCTTTAAGAACTCGACCCACCGTCTATGTCGCATGTTCATCTCCTTCTGTGTGTAGAGATGCTGTAGACTCTTGTAATCATAGTAGATGGTGATCGTCACTCCATACAGATAGTGGCGCCAGATCGTCAGTGCGAAGACCACTGCACCTAACTCCAAATCGTGTGTCGGGTAGTTATCCTCATGCTACTTAAGCTGGCGGAGGCATAAACGACCTTCTCATGCTGCATGAGTACACACCCTAGCCCCATACCTGAGGCATCACAATACACCTTGAACCCGTTGGTCCACTCAGGAATAGTCAAAATGGGTGCCGACGTCAGTAGGTCCTTCAGTGACTGAAAGGAACGCTCACAATCATCAGTCCATATAAACTGAGTGTGCTTCTTCATAAAGTTTGTCATCGGTTTGACCACCTTGGAGAAGTCTTGGATGAATCTCCAATAGTACCCGACCATGATTGATATGCACTATAATTAGACAATAAGTGTACACCATGATTTATATGCACTATAATTAGACAATAACGGTCAAAGCAAAGATATATAACAGTCAGTATCATCTTTTTAAAATAGTGATGAAAACAATTAGGCCAGGTTGTTTACATGTTTCTAATCATCACAGGAAATATTTATAATTTATCGTGGACACGTTGAAATCGAGGTTAAATGAATTCGTAAAATTGACTCCAACAATTTAGTTTATTGTTTCCAAGTATTTATAGCCTTTAGGTTTATCAATCAAGCTTTGTCAATGTAACACCCCTACAACGCACTTAACAACTAATCGAAATCGCAGCGGAAATAAACAACTAAACAATAACTAAACGGTTCGGTGCTACAAACGTTGGGGTTGGTTAAACAGCAGAATAATACCAAGTGTACCGGTCTGATGAACAGACTCCCGAGCATTAGGTACTAACATCCATATATATACATAACCAACAATACTGAGTATTTACATCACATTGCCACTGTAAACTGTAAACAACCGCCACTGTCAACTAACGGTGCCAAAATATAACGCCACGGGAGCACAGGCGCATCCCGGGCTCAACATCCAAAATCTCCAAAAGTATAACATAACCTAGATCTACAGCCACTCTGCTTCTGCGATCCTCATCCTGTAAATAAAAATGGAGCCCCCGAGGGGGTCAGCAACCTTCGCTGGTATGGTTAACGCGCAGCCCATAGGCTACCGGGATACGCGCAACTATTTATCATGATAACATGTCATTGATTTTAAACAAGCAACATAAACATAGCATAGCAAGAGATATTGCATAGCACAACAACACACACAACACAACAAGAACGGTTCACTTTAGGAACCAAGCCAACATAGTCAGTTCACATGAAGAGCCTAAAGAATGTTGCCAAACTCATGCTAAGCTCGTTACATAACTCGTTACCGTCCTGTTAGATTGAACGGATAACTTAACCCCAAGGTGTGTCGGATATAGTGATCCAAGCACACCGAACAAACATAGTATGCCCCTGTGGCCCGACGTGAGTCAGTAAAATAGCCTTGGATAAGCTAAAGGGAAGGTTGAAACCAAAATGGTAAACAACCATAACATACAAAGAGAATCGAACCGGAAAGACATCGACTCCCATACTCACACGCGTGGCCGGAACTACCGGACTCCTCACTCCCCCGTTAGCACTTGTTAGCAGTCACACATGGAACTTAATAAGTTAATTCACAAGCAAGTGCGTAGGTCTTGTTAGACACACATAAGGGAAATGGGTCACAACTTAACAACACAATAATATTAACAACTGTAAACTCATTACATGACTTAAGTCTTACAAGGTCATAAACATACAGAAAACAAACAACACACAAGCCGGTGTAAACCGGTAGGCAACAGACTGCAAGAAAACCATACCTTGGTCCTTGCTTCGACTGGTTTCCACCTTGGGAGAATCCTATACACATTTAGTAACGTCGGTTAATTAACGCACTAGTCCATTATTAATTTACTACTTCACATATCTAGTTATTTTATTCCCACATTTTTGTTTTAACTTCTCACCTTTTAAAATGTCATTATAACTCTCCTAACATGTCTTATATAACATAATAACATCATTACTAACTAATCCCCATCATTAGACATCATTTTCTAACCTTAAATTAAGTTTTTAAAGTGGTCCAGGACTTCGTCCTCATCTTAAGTCCCGGACCAATACCTAACTCAACTCTCGGGCTGTTATAATGGGGTGGTCCGGGACTTTATACAAGACCTAAGTCCCGGACCAAAACACTAGGTGACTCTCGGCCCTTTTTAATGCCTGGTCCGGGACATTACCCAAGACCTAGGTCCCGGACCAAAGCTACAGAATTGTCAAAATTGCATTTTTCAAGTCTTGTTGCATTAGTTCTCCACATCCATTAAATGTATAAACTTCCCAAATGTTCTTAGGTATATTATAATGCCAAAGTATCATCTTAAACACACCTAGTTCTTTGTCTAACTTGATACTCAATTTCTTATAGAATTTGCCAACACTTATAACATTTCTTACTAGGTTTCTAAATGGTGTTTCTCACCTATGATAACCACTATCCCAAAATGCTTTCTCCTCACCATAACATCATCTCCCAAGCATCTTTTCTTACCAGCCTAAACTCCTAGTTGATGTCTAAGTCCTTTTTGTTTCCTACAACACCTTAAGACATTGTTTCTTCTCTAGTAAAACACCTAGTTATTTCCAACACTTCCTAGTTTACCAAAACCCAAATAAACACCTAGAACTCCTTGTACATTACCTAAATTTTGACATGGATTCTCCTAGAACATTACTAAGCCAAAACACATTGTTTTCACCATTAAGCATACAAGAGCACCTAAATCCATCAAGAACACTCTCATACACAAAACTTCACCCAATTTACACTACATCACCATATAGTGTATAATTTAAATTGCTTGGCACTCAGGCCCTTAAAATGCATGGCTCTTAGGCCCTTAAAATGCATAAACCTTAAACACTGAATTTCCACAATATATTTGCCTTTGACCTGCAAATACATACAACAACACATATGTCCTTTAATAAACCCTTGAGAGTATTTTTCTAAGTCATTTACCATTAGCTCCTTAAGTAGTTTTAACAAGCAATATAACCTCATTTCTCCTAAGGCATTAAACTACATTAGGTTAGCACATTTACCTCTTTTTCCTCACAAACTTCTTTCTTGTTTCCTTGACTAAAATCGGCAAGGCTCTAGTTGCTTGTCAACTTCTAAACATTATACAAGCAATGTAATGAGTATTCAAGCTCCAAGCTTAAACTCAATATAAACCCTAGGTTATACATTGTTTCAAAAACATTAAGATAGTTGTTTTACCTTGGAATTTGAAGAGAGTTTGAATATGTATCAAGAGAGGACTCCACCTAGTCCTTGAAAGGTTGAAATGCAGCTAGAACAAGGCAATATAAAGGACACCATCAATGGTGATTTTCGATCAACATCAAAACATGAAGGAAACGGAGTTTTTATTTGAGTTTCCTTACCTTGAAGCAAAGGAGAACAATAAAATGTGAAAAGATGAGCTCAAGCTCCTCCCATGGAGATTCCTCTTGGCACCAAAATGGAGCTCTTGGAATTTGAGAAGATAGAATTGAAGAGCTTGATGAGACAAAGAGAATGGTGGTCTTGGTTTTTGATTTGGCAAAGTGAGCTACGAATTACAAGAGATTGAAGATGATATATGGTGGTGGTACTATTGCAAAACCGTGAATGAGAGAAAGAAGTAAGGTAGAAGAGAGGTTGAAGGCGTGGGAAATGAAGAGGGAAAGAAGAGAATGAAGATAAGTTTGCTTTAGAAGATATTTAAGTAGTAAAGCAAATAGTGTTTTTACTTTATCTCTTTACTTAGCTTTTTTTTTTGTGTAAGTGTGGTGAGTCACTAAGAAAACCGGCCCCCATATTATAACAAGGGGTATTTTAGTCTTTGTTGACCAATTGTCTCACTTATAATGACATATGTTACAAACTAGCTTATTTTAGTTACTATTCATAAAAACAAGGCACGTAGATGTGAAATTTTTTATTTCCCATTGATTTAGACTTCCAAATGTGATACTAAGTAGTACACATATTAATTAAAGAGTAATGATGGACATTTAGCCACTCAAAACTCATTTACAAGACAATTTTTCAAAAATGTGCTTTAAGACTCCTTAAAGCACATTTTGTGTTTTAACTTGTTTTCAAGCTTGGTTTTCTCTGGTAATTGGTGTAATATGTTCATTAACATATAAATAAGGTCTTGGTAAGCTTATTAGGTCTTAATCAAACTTATCCCAAGCTTAGAGCACATTTTTGCCCATATTGACCTTAAGGTATTTATTTGTGCTTTCTATGGTTTAAATTGTTTACTAATGTTTCTAAGACACTTTTTAGTCTTAATACACCATAGTTTAATGTTTAAACAACATACCTAGGTTTGGGGTATTTCAATCTACCCCCCTTAAAAGAACTTTGTCCCCAAAGTTCATACTTCCCACATATCTTAAATATCAGAACACGGGGAACACTTATAAAACAATACTTCCAAAACCACATTAACAACATACTTACATAACATCGGACTCAAGGTCCAAACAACATAACATCATTCAGACACAACGGTCTGTAACATAACAAGATAACAACATCACAACATAACATAGACGATGTATCTAAATACATGTCGTACACACATAACCGAAACGGCTCTACCCCCCTTAAAAGGGGTACGCCTTGTACCCTATACATATAAACACTAAGAAGGAAACAATGACGGGTACTTCACCTTCATCTTATCTTCCAGCTCCCAAGTGGCCTCCTCGACGTCCTGGTTAGACCAGAGGACCTTCACCAGTCTCACGGACTTATGGCGAGTGTCTCGAGTCTTAGTGTCCAGAATTCGTACGGGAGTCTCCACTGATCGCATGGTCGGCTCTAAGGTTAGCCTGTCAGGCTGAAGTACATGAGATGGATGAGACATATATTTCTTCAACTGGGACACATGAAATACATCATGTACCTTGCCCAGCTCGGCGGGTAAATCAAGTCTGTAAGCTACCGGGCCGATCCGTTCCATCACAACATAAGGCCCCACATATTTCGGGCTCAACTTGCCTTTATGGCCAAAACGAAACACTCCCTTCATGGGGGATACTCTAAGAAATACCTGATCGCCCACGGCGAACTCCAGGTCACGTCTGCGCACATCTGCGTACGATTTCTGCCTATCCTGAGCTGCCTTCATGTTAGCCCGGATCTGGCGAACTTCTGCCTGAACTTGTTCCAGATACTCTGGTCCTATAATGACCGTCTCACTCGACTCATCCCAACATAATGGCGTGCGGCATGGTCTACCGTACAAAGCCTGGAAGGGAGACATCTTGATCGAAGCATGGTAACTATTGTTGTAGCTAAACTCGATCAGATGTAACTTATCAATCCAGCTGGTCTGAAAGTCAAGTGCACATGCACGTAACATATCCTCAAGTGTCTGGATGGTGCGCTCACTCTGACCATCTGTATGTGGGTGGAACGCCGTACTCAGCTTCAGCTCGGTACCCAGCGCTTCTCGTGTAGATCTCCAATACCTCGATAGGAATCTGGTATCCCTGTCAGACACAATTGTTTTCGGTACCCCATGATGTCTCACAATCTCTCTGTCAAAGAGCTCTGCAAGCTTAGCCACTTTCCAGGTGTCCTTCATCGGTATGAATCGAGCCACCTTGGTCAGTCGGTCAACAACAACCCAAATCATATTCAGACCTCCCCTTGTAGGCGGAAGCCCTACTACGAAGTCCATAGAAATGTCATGGAACTTCCACTCAGGCACTGGCATTGGCTGCACCATACCACCAGGCCGTCGGTGCTCAAACTTGACCTTCTGACAAGTGAGACACCTCAACACATAATCATTTACATCCTTTTTCATGCCAGTCCACCAAAAATAGCGTTTCATACCCTTGTACATCTTCGAAGCTCCGGGGTGAATCGAAGTCGTAGAACAGTGGGATTCACTTAGTATGCGCTCCTTCAGCTCAGCGCTACTCCTCGGTATACACAGTCGGCCATTAAGCCTAATCAAGTCATCGTCGTGGAGTCGGAAGTCGTACTTCTGACCCTCGAACGTGCCATCAATAAGCTTCTGCCTGATCTCCAACATATACTGATCCGTCATCTGAGCACTCCGCACCTCTTCAACCAAGCTAGTTTGAGAGACTAGCGAATGGAGAGAGTGTGCTCGGCGACTCAATGCGTCAGCTACCACATTCGCCTTACCCTCCTTGTACTGTAAATTGATGTCGTAGTCGTTTAAGAACTCAACCCACCTTCTTTGTCTCATGTTCAACTCTTTCTGAGTGAACAAGTATGTTAAACTCTTGTGGTCGGAATAGATTGTCACGCTTACCCCATACAAATGATATCGCCATATCTTCAATGCGAAGACAAGGGCACCCAGTTCTAAGTCATGGGTAGGGTAGTTCTCTTCATGCTTCTTCAGCTGTCGGGAGGCGTACGCTACGACCTTCCCGTGTTGCATCAACACACAACCCATACCTCTGCCTGATGCATCGCAGTAGACCTCAAACCCATCTAGACCGTCTGGTATAGTCAGGACTGGTGCAGATGTCAGAGCATCCTTGAGCCTCTGAAAAGAACTCTCACAGTCGTCTGTCCACTCGAAAGGTGCATCCTTCTTCATTAAGGAAGTCATCGGCTTCGAGACACTGGAGAAGTCCTTCACAAACCTCCTATAATAACTTGCCAGACCGAGGAAGCTCCTGATATCGGTAGCTGTCTTCGGCCTAGGCCAGGTGCGCACTACATCTATCTTTGCCGGATCAACAGCGATCCCGGCCTCAGAAATCACGTGTCCAAGAAAGGATACTTGGTTCAACCGAAACTCACACTTTGAAAATTTTGCATACAACTGATTCTTTCTCAATGTTTGCAACACACATCTCAGGTGGCTTTCGTGCTCACCCTTCGATTTCGAATACACAAGAATATCGTCGATGAAGACTACCACTGACTTGTCCAACTGCTCTTGGAACAAGCGGTTCATTAAGTCCATAAACTTGGCTGGTGCATTGGATAAACCAAACGGCATAACCGTAAACTCATAATGTCCATATCTGGTTCTGAATGCGGTCTTCTCAATGTCACTCTCACGGATGGCAATCTGATGGTATCCGGATCGTAGATCTATCTTGGAGAATACTGATGCTCCTTTCAGCTGATCAAATAAGTCGTCGATGCGTGGTAAAGGATAACGGTTCTTCACCGTAACTGCATTCAGCTCACGATAATTAATACAAAGGCGGAGGACTACCGTGCTTCTTCTTCACGAAGAGGACCGGCGCTCCCCATGGTGAAACGCTAGGGCGGATAAATCCCTTGTCGAGTAGGTCTCTCAGCTGCTCCTTGAGCTCTGTCATCTCTGCTGAAGCCATACGATAGGGCGCCTTCGCAATTGGTCTGGTGCCCGGAACCAAGTCAATCTCAAACTCAACTTCCCGTGCTGGCGGCATGCCCAGCAGTTCCTTAGGAAATACATTAGGAAACTCTGACACTACCGGCACATCTGGGCTAAACTCTGGGTCTCTCTCTATGTCCTGGACATAGCATAGGTATACATCATTCCCTCGTCGTAGTTCACGATACATGGCCATGGTGGTGATGATCTAAGTCGAAGGCTCCCTAGGCCTCTAGCGGTATGAAATGGTAACCCCAGACGGACTCCGAAGAAGCAGACGGTGCTCGGCACATACGATTCTGCCCTTGTACCGCTCCAACCAGTTCATCCCGACGATCACATCAAAACCAAGTCCCTCAAACTCTATCAAGTCGATCAGAAACTCTTCATCTCTGATTCGTACAATAGCATCTCGGTAGTAGCGGGTACACTTGATCCGCTCTTTTGACGGGAGAGTGACTATGAAGTCAGGCATATCTTCACCGTCTAACCCCAGCCTCTTCGCAAAAGATAGTGAGATGAATGTATGTGAGGCTCCAGAGTCGAACAAGATCGATGCGTCCACACCATTTACTGTAAAGGTACCGGTGAGGATTGTGCCGCTCTTGCTGGCTTCTGCCTTATTGCAGACACTCAGTATACCTCCCGTTCCGAGTGCACAGCCTAATTCATTGGCAAACTTATAAGTATACGGTAGTCACACGATTGATATACTCCAAAACAACATCTCTTTATTCATTAACACACTCTTTACACCATAAGTTGGTTACATTGTAGACATGGCTATATATAGCATCCTTAACATACAACTGGCTTAATACATTACATGATTACACAAGGCTTTAAAACTGCCTGAAGGTCAAATTCAAACGTCCGGGTTTCATGTGTGTGGCATTGATCACTGTCGATGGTGCGGTATTCAGTTTGATCTTCTTGATACCATGATATAACATCCTTGACTGTCCACCCATGATTAACACGTCTCCCGACTTCAATACTAACTTCTTTGCGAGATCACCACGCTTCTGCTCGCCGTACATAAACACTGCGGTATCACCAATGGATCAAGACACCACGGGTACTCCCTTACTTAGAGACTCGGGTGACTCGTCCTTGTCTTGGTGTAATCCTAACCGTCCACCTTTCTGGTAGAAGTTCACAATACATAAATCTGCTTTGACATTCGGAATCGGTTCCGATTCAACTTGCTGAGCAATTCCCACGGCGTGGTTAACGACCGCAAGGAACTCCTCAGGTATACTTGGTACAGTTGCTCCGTCTTCAGCTTGCACATTTTGATATGACTTGGTGTAAGGATTCCAGTCCTTACCCATGCACATCATCTTCAGCTTCATCTTTGATCCGCTCGGGTATTCAGGTGTGTAGAAACCTCCTGGTGCTGCTCCAAGTTCGTTGCATCGCCTGATGATGTGGATTTGTGCTTCCGGTGTCAGGTATCCATTTAAGAGTATCATACCTGGCTGGATAACCTGACATTGCTCCAGTGGGAATTCGGTGATGCTGATGGTTGTCTCTTCGGGGTTCGGTGTGGGCGGGATTGGATAACAGATATTGAAGGTTCCTAAGTTTTCAATTACCTAATTTAGGTGACTTTCACATCATATTCTAACTCTTTACTTACATGGTTGTACACATAGACTTGCTAACACTCATGCATGAAATGCGGTAAGTAGTCAATTATTTCACTCAACAGTTTAGGTGGTACCTGGTCTACAAGAGGGTCCTGGTGCCTCAGACCGGTCTACTACATTCAAGGCGGCCTTGCCGGATCCCGACCCCTTCCCCTTCTGGGAATCAGTGTACCTCTGATCTGTGGGTGGCTGGTTAGCCGACTTCGGGCCATCGGTAGTCGCGGCCGCCTTACCCTTCCACTGCCCTTAGGCCTGTAGTTTCTGTCATTCGGGTTCTGGAAGCACTCATAATCACGATGCCCCATCTTCTTGCAGTAGCGGCACTACACATCATTGCCCTTGCAGTCCTTGCCGGGGTGGTCTCCGTTACACCACTTGCAGTAGTAGTGGTGATCGGTTCCAGATCCCGTGCTAGCTGCTAACACATTACACATTCAGTACACACTTCACATTATAACATCACACACTTAAATTCAGTATTCAGAACTAATTGGTTACCCTTGAACGGTTGAGAGCGCAGGGGCTTAGCCGCGTATGCATAGGTGAGCTGCAACGGCTCCTCAGCAGTGGTGGTCTGGGCTTGGCCCTTGCCACCCTGTGGCTGTCCTTTCTGGGACTGGGGGTATGGCTTTTTCTTCTTTCCACCCCCGTACCCTTGCGTGCTTTGACCCTCGCTTGTGACCTTGCGCTTGAGCGCATTCTCCTCGTCCCTCAGACGGACGGTGATCTCTACAATAGCAGCGGCATGATAGCACTCCTATATTTAGGGTGTTAGTTATGCCCCGTAAATCAAACTCACAATTACATTCACATATTGTACATATTTATTCACATCACACTGTAGCCTCATTACCTGCAATGTAGTATATCCGCTTGGCCCCATGCCATAGCGTAGGCGGTAGCTCAACCCGTTGTAGAAACGGTTCACCAGTATCCGGTCTGAGTAACCCAGATCTGGTAGCAGATGTATAAGTCCGATGAAGGTGGAGTAGTACTCATCAACCGTCATCTTATCCCCTTGCCTCAAATTGTCTAACTCTAGGCGCTTGGCCTCTTGCACATGTATCGGGTAGTACTTGGCTCGCAGCAGAGCCGTGTACTCCCTCCACTGGAAGGTAGGATCAGCAACTCTGCCCTCCCTTACTAGCTTCCACCAACTCTGAGCCGATCCCTTCAGATAGTAAGCGGCAAGACGAACCTTGACTTCTTCGGGCACATTCAAGGTCTCGTATGCGGTCTCCATCTCAGAGATGTACGCCTCCAACTTACTAGGGTCGGTCTCCCCACTGAATGACGGTGGTCTCAAATATGCCAACGCCTTGACCCAGTTGGTCTCGCGCGGCTGTGGTTGCGGTTGTGGCCCTTGTTGACCCGCACCTCCTTGCTGCTGCTGCATCGCAGCTACTAACTGGGGTACCATCTGGGCTACGGCGGCTGCTACTGCCTCAGCCATGATCTGCGCCGTAGTATCATCGCAATGGTCACCCGTACTACCAGTACCGCGCCCGCGGCCTCTACCTCTTGGTCGACCTGGCATCTGAATTCACATGAACATTCATTAGCATTATGCTTGCACACTTATCGGTCCAACGGTTGTAACATCTTCCCGACAATAAGGCATCTCCACACTTAGTTAGTGGTTAACCTTTCCATAACTGTTCACTTAGGTAACTACGGTTAGGTTTTCTAACTCGGTATATTCCTAAGCTCGGTATTCTAGTCATCAGAGCGATACTTCGCTCTGATACCACTTTTTGTAACACCCTTACAACGCACTTAACAACTAATCGAAATCGCAGCGGAAATAAACAACTAAACAATAACTAAACGGTTCGGTGCTACAACACCGTTGGGTGGTTAACTAGGCAGAATAAATACAAGTGTACCGGTCTGATGATCAGACTCCCGAGCATTAGGTACTAACATCCATATATATACATAACCAACAATACTGAGTATTTACATCACATCGCCACTGTAAACTGTAAACAACCGCCACTGTCAACTAACGGTGCCAAAATATAACGCCACGGGAGCACAGGCGCATCCCGGGCTCAACATCCAAAATCTCCAAAAGTATAACATAACCTAGATCTACAGCCACTCTGCTTCTGCGATCCTCATCCTGTAAATAAAAATGGAGCCCCCGAGGGGGTCAGCAACCTTCGTTGGTATGGTTAACGCGCAGCCCATCGGCTACCGGGATACGCGCAACTATTTATCATGATAACATGTCATTGATTTTAAACAAGCAACATAAACATAGCATAGCAAGAGATATTGCATAGCACAACAACACACACAACACAACAAGAACGGTTCACTTTAGGAACCAAGCCAACATAGTCAGTTCACATGAAGAGCCTAGAGAATGTTACCAAACTCATGCTAAGCTCGTTACATAACTCGTTACCGTCCTGTTAGATTGAACGGATAACTTAACCCCAAGGTGCGTCGGATATAGTGATCCAAGCACACCGAACAAACATAGTATGCCCCTGTGGCCCGACGTGAGTCAGTAAAATAGCCTTGGATAAGCTAAAGGGAAGGTTGAAACCAAAATGGTAAACAACCATAACATACAAAGAGAATCGAACCGGAAAGACATCGACTCCCATACTCACACGCGTGGCCGGAACTACCGGACTCCTCACTCCCCCGTTAGCACTTGTTAGCAGTCACACATGGAACTTAATAAGTTAATTCACAAGCAAGTGCGTAGGTCTTGTTAGACACACATAAGGGAAACGGGTCACAACTTAACAACACAATAATATTAACAACTGTAAACTCATTACATGACTTAAGTCTTACAAGGTCATAAACATACAGAAAACAAACAACACACAAGCCGGTGTAAACCGGTAGGCAACAGACTGCAAGAAAACCATACCTTGGTCCTTGCTTCGACTGGTTTCCACCTTGGGAGAATCCTATACACATTTAGTAACGTCGGTTAATTAACGCACTAGTCCATTATTAATTTACTACTTCACATATCTAGTTATTTTATTCCCACATTTTTGTTTTAACTTCTCACCTTTTAAAATGTCATTATAACTCTCCTAACATGTCTTATATAACTTAATAACATCATTACTAACTAATCCCCATCATTAGACATCATTTTCTAACCTTAAATTAAGTTTTTAAAGTGGTCCGGGACTTGGTCCTCATCTTAAGTCCCGGACCAATACCTTACTCAACTCTCGGGCTGTTATAATGGGGTGGTCCGGGACTTTATACAAGACCTAAGTCCCGGACCAAAACACTAGGTGACTCTCGGCCCTTTTTAATGCCTGGTCCGGGACATTACCCAAGACCTAGGTCCCGGACCAAAGCTACAGAATTGTCAAAATTGCATTTTTCAAGTCTTGTTGCATTAGTTCTCCACATCCATTAAATGTATAAACTTCCCAAATGTTCTTAGGTATATTCTAATGCCAAAGTATCATCTTAAACACACCTAGTTCCTTGTCTAACTTGTTACTCAATTTCTTATAGAATTTGACAACACTTATAACATTACTTACTAGGTTTCTAAATGGTGTTTCTCACCTATGATAACCACTATCCCAAAATGCTTTCTCCTCACCATAACATCATCTCCCAAGCATCTTTTCTTACCAGCCTAAACTCCTAGTTGATGTCTAAGTCCTTTTTGTTTCCTACAACACCTTAAGACATTGTTTCTTCTCTAGTAAAACACCTAGTTATTTCCAACACTTCCTAGTTTACCAAAACCCAAATAAACACCTAGAACTCCTTGTACATTACCTAAATTTTGACATGGATTCTCCTAGAACATTACTAAGCCAAAACACATTGTTTTCACCATTAAGCATACAAGAACACCTAAATCCATCAAGAGCACTCTCACACACAAAACTTCACCCAATTTACACTACATCACCATATAGTGCATAATTTAAATTGCTTGGCACTAAGGCCCTTAAAATGCATGGCGCTTAGGCCCTTAAAATGCATAAACGTTAAACACTGAATTTCCACAATATATTTGCCTTTGACCTGCAAATACATACAACAACACATATGTCCTTTAATAAACCCTTGAGAGTATTTTTCTAAGTCATTTACCATTAGCTCCTTAAGTAGTTTTAACAAGCAATATAAGCTCATTTCTCCTAAGGCATTAAACTACATTAGGTTAGCATATTTACCTCTTTTTCCTCACAAACTTCTTTCTTGTTTCCTTGACTAAAATCGGCAAGGCTCTAGTTGCTTGTCAACTTTAAACATTATACAAGCAATGTAATGAGTATTCAAGCTCCAAGCTTAAACTCAATATAAACCCTAGGTTATACATTGTTTCAAAAACATTAAGATAGTTGTTTTACCTTGGAATTTGAAGAGAGTTTGAATATGTATCAAGAGAGGACTCCACCTAGTCCTTGAAAGGTTGAAATGCAGCTAGAACAAGGAAATATAAAGGACACCATCAATGGTGATTTTCGGTCAACATCAAAACATGAAGGAAATGGAGTTTTTATTTGAGTTTTCTTACCTTGAAGCAAAGGAGAACAATAAAATGTGAAAAGATGAGCTCAAGCTCCTCCCATGGAGATTCCTCTTGGCACCGAAATGGAGCTCTTGGAATTTTGAGAAGATAGAATTGAAGAGCTTGATGAGACAAAGAGAATGGTGGTCTTGGTTTTTGATTTGGCAAAGTGAGCTAGGAATTACAAGAGATTGAAGATGATATATGGTGGTACTATTGCAAAACTGTGAATGAGAGAAAGAAGTAAGGTAGAAGAGAGGTTGAAGGCGTGGGAAATGAAGAGGGAAAGAAGAGAATGAAGATAAGTTTGCTTTAGAAGATATTTAAGTAGTAAAGCAAATAGTGTTTTTACTTTATCTCTTTACTTAGCTTTTTTTTTGTGTAAGTGTGGTGAGTCACTAAGAAAACCGGCCCCCATATTATAACAAGGGGTATTTTAGTCTTTGTTGACCAATTGTCTCACTTATAATGACATATGTTACAAACTAGCTTATTTTAGTTACTATTTATAAAAACAAGGCACATAGATGTGAAATTTTTTATTTCCCATTTATTTAGACTTCCAAATGTGATACTAAGTAGTACACATATTAATTAAAGAGTAATGATGGACATTTAGCCACTCAAAACTCATTTACAAGACAATTTTTCAAAAATGTGCTTTAGGACTCCTTAAAGCACATTTTGTGTTTTAACTTGTTTTCAAGCTTGGTTTTCTTTGGTAATTGGTTTAATATGTTCATTAACATATAAATAAGGTCTTGGTAAGCTTATTAGGTCTTAACCAAACTTATCCCAAGCTTAGAGCACATTTTTGCCCATATTGACCTTAAGGTATTTATTTGTGTTTTCTATGGTTTAAATTGTTTACTAATGTTTCTAAGACAATTTTTAGTCTTAATATACCATAGTTTAATGTTTAAACAACATACCTAGGTTTGGGGTATTTCAGTCAACTGATAAATGCTAAGAAAATATTCTTATACACAATTAAATGATGAGTACGGCCAAGGGAAAAGATATATAACGCTTATGTGTAATCTTTTTTAAATCAGTGATGGAAACTATTATAGAAGTTTGTTTACATGTTTCTAATCATCAGTTGAGGCATTTATAAATTATCGTGGATATGTAAAAACTACGGTTAAATGAATACTGTGTAATATCATCTCCAACAACTCAATTTACCGCTTCCAAACATTTATAACCTTTAGGTTTATCAATCAGTCAAGCTCTATAAACTGATAAATGCTAAGAATAATATTTTTATACTTAGTTATTCGATGAGAACGGTCAAGGAAAACGATATATAACCGTTAGTGTCATATTTTCTATAATAATGATGGAAACGATTATAGAAGGTTTTGTACATGTTTCTTATCATCAGTGGAACACATCTATAAGTTATTGTGGATATGTAAATATCACGGTTAAATGAATACGTAAAATTGTCTCCAACTACTCGGTTTACTGTTTTTAAACGTTTAAAACCTTCAAGTTTATCAATCAGTCAAGCTTTGTAAACTGAAATGCTAATAAAATATTCTTGTACCTAATGATTTGATGAGAATGATCAATGAAAAAGATATATTACACTTATAATCTTTTCTATAATAGGGAAAGAAACAATTATAAAAGGTTGTGTACATGTTTTTAATCATTAGTGAAAACATTTATAAATTATCGTGATACGTAAAAATAAAGTATAATGAATACGTAAAATTGACTCCAACAACTTAGTTTACCGTTTCTAAACATTTTATACCCATCATGTTTATCAATAAGTCAAGCTCTGTAAACTGATAAATGCTAAAATAATATTCTTGAAATACCTTAAATTAACATAAGTTGATTAAGGATCGATTTGGATCAATTAAGGCAAGAAAACATGCCTTAAAACCATTAGAAATCAATTCAAGATCACTAGGGCAAAAGGTTCCTTAAGATCATTAAGGGTTAGTTATTGAACCATGAAGGATAAATATACCTTAAAACCATTAAGTAAGGCTAAAATATTCCTTAGGATCATTAAGGATCAATTTAGAACCATTTAAGGCAATAATGTGCCTTAAGACCACTTAAGGCAAAAATGTGCTTTAAAACCCTTAAAGGATTATGTGACCTTGAGTGAGGTCCAAAGGGGGTTACTATACCTCATATGCAAGATAGGAATGAGAGGGAACAACTACATAGAAAATTTCATCCAAAAAGTGGGTTAAACACAAAACATTTCTTAAGACACTTTTTCTATGAAAAAGTCTAAAATTTGAGGTGGTTATTATGGCTTGTATACATTATAGGGAAGTAATGAATTATAATTATACATATGAGAAAGCTTAATTATGAACAAAAAAATCCAAAGTGGAGCCAATTTTGGCCAAATGCCAAACAAGGCCTTATTTTCATTCATCTTTGTTAATTACCAAAATGCCATAAAAAATATCTCCTCCTGGCTGGTTTCCTTTAGGATTACTCACCTCATCAAAAAGTTCTTTTCTTCCTTAGGCAAAGTCACTTTTATAACTTAAAAGTCTTCTTTTATTAATACACCATCACTTCTTCTTACACACTTATCTCTTTGCCTCCTTGACTATTGAATCCTCCATCCTATTTCATCTGATATTTCCCTCCTTTCTTGTTCCAATGGAGAAACTCAAGCTCCAAGACAAGAACTCCATTAAAACACTTACTTTCTTCCTCATTTTGCACCCTTTCTTCATCTCCAACAAGGAAGAACACCAAGCTTTCATATTCTTGAGCTAAGAATGAGATTATAACATCATTTCAAACACAAAAATGTGGAGGAACAAGGGTGGAAGAAACCAGCTTGTAATCTAGGCTAAAGGTAAGAAAAACACGCTTTAAGCTCCATTCTTTCCTTTCCTCTTATGGTGGTCGAAATCACCCCTTACCTAGCTCTTTTTTATTCATATTTCCACACAAATATCAAGCTTCATCAATCTCCAAGAGCTAGCCAAAAATCTAGACAGAAAAGTCTCCTTAAGAGATTTAAGGTAAATCTCATTTCTAGCACTCATTTTGTGCTTTAAGCTTTGTCTTTCCCTTTGAATATGTTTAGGAGCTCAATATCTGAACTTGACTCCTTTTCTCTCTTCTTACTTGTGGCCGAAAATGGAGGGAGACTCATTTGGAGTGCTGACCAAAGGTTAAAGAAGAAAACAAGGTGGAAAAGCTCCAAAAATCAACATTAAGACGAGTAAGTTATTAATCCAAAACATTAGTACTTAAAACACCCTTTAAACCCTTATTTTTATGCATAAATATAATCTCCCCCTTATGATCAAATAGGGCTGAGAACATACACCAAAGAAACTCATCTTTGAAGCAAGAAAAGGGTAAGTTATAACCTTAAGGTTATTTTGTGTTTTAAGTTATTTTTATGGGGTATTATTGTGCTGATAAAAATGGATTAAAATGACCTCAAGATGAACCTAAATCTATGCTAACACTTTAGGTTATGTTCATCTTAAGACCTTAAATGGCACATTTGGTAAGTTTTAAGTGTTTTAAGGTGCGTAGTTGAACATAGTTGAGAATGAACTTAAAGGAATGAGGTAAAATGACCTAAAATAGGTCATAAAACTATATTATAACATTTGATTATGTTGCCAAGGAGTTAAGGACTTAAAAGTCAATATTACATAAGTTTAAGTAATTTTATATAAATTACAACCTTGGACGGAATGGGTAGTTACTTGGATAAATATAATTGTGTTATTATGATTTTGTATGGTTATTTAAATTTAAGTTTATGTTTTGTAATAAGGCCAAGTGTTAGGCCATGTTTATAAGCATTTTTGATGTTTTAATGCTTTAAATGTTAAGGACTATTATAATATTTAGTTAGATGTGCAAATATGATGTTAAGAGGTTGTATTGGTAAGAAAACCCATCTCAAAATGTTGGTGTAAAAATACCTTTTAAAATAGGTTGTATTTGGATGGAGTTAGAGATAAAAGTTGATTAAAAGTGATTAGGAATTTATAGGAAGTTCTAGTAATTAAGTGAGTAAATGATGAGTGGGTAAATGTAAATAAATAAAATATGGAGTGAAAAATGGTAAATAAGCCGAAAGTTAGGCCTTGGTTGGTTAAGGAATATAAATTACAAGTTTTGTAAGTTTTAGGAGTTAAATGAAAACCCTAGAAAGTATTAGGGGTCAATTCGTAATTTCTAGAAAAATTAAGGTCAAGGCAGAATATAGGGTCAAACTTGGGAAGACTTTGAGGCTTTGACCAAATTATAAAAAGAAAAGGTTAAAATTGGAACTTAGGCAAAATTTAGGAGTTAATTGTAAAGTTTAGAAAATATGGGGGTCAAAGTGTAAAAACTGGAAAATATGAGTCAAGACAGAATAATTGGTCAACTTAGGAGGGAAAATTGGGGTTTGACCAAGTAGGATAAAGAAATGTTAAGAATATGAATAAAAGGAAGATTAGTGGTGAATTGTAAGAATATGAAAAGATGTGGGGTCACTTTGTAAATTTGAGAAAAATGGAGTGAAAATTAGAGAATGACATTTGGGGTCTATTCAAAAATTAAGGAATTGGGTTAGAACCTTGGAATAAGTTAAATAAGGAGTTAGAATTATAAAATGTGATATGGGATGTAATTCTAAAATTAGAAAACATTTGGTGGGCAAAGTGTGATATTAAGTACTTATGGGGTGTAGGCGTGAATTAGAGAATTGGGAATGAAGTTTAATATAAGGTTGAAGATTACATGGCACAACATTAAGAATATGGTGTTAATGTCAATATGTGGAAGTTAGTATTAATTACAGTATTTTATAATTCATATGAAAGAATATGAATATATGAAGTATTATGAATTATATAATAAAGTTTGAGAATTTAAGAAATTAAGAGTAAGCTAGTTATAAGGTTAAGAGCCATGTTAACTAACATTAGAAATAAGATCTTAACGTTAGTATGTAAAAGTTGGTGCAAATTAAGAGAGTTTTTAGCTCACATGAAATAATGGGAGTTGTTTGGAATGTTATAGAATTATATACTAAGGTGGAGAGTATATAAATTTAAAGTAAGGGGCTGATGTACAAATACAATGATATGAATATGTTACACTAGTATAAGATTAAATGTTGTACAAGAAACCCTTACATGGATGGTTAAGGAATTGTTTAGGGAATTAAATAAATTAATAACATTCCTAAGGTCATATAAACAAGTTGACCATACCAACTTTGACCTATCTACTAAGTTGATCAATGGAGTCAAATTAACAGCTCATTAAAACTAAATGAGATAGATATGATGAATATTTAATCCTAAGGTTGTAGAGTTTTTACAACCGTGTTAGTTAGTAACAACAGGATGCCGTTAATTAGAATACCTTAAACGCTAACCCGACCATTAATGAATAGACAATCATTGGGGTTAACATTAAGGGGATACCAAATTTGTTTAAGATTATAGAAAGCTAATACTTAGCCTCGTATTCCAGAGCTAGAGATTTAGAGGATGGACTCGGGATCGCGCGTAGCATTTTCTACCTTGGAGAACGACATGTTATTGCGTGGTCCGATTGTTCCTGAGGATTTCCTTGGGTTCGGACATATTTGTGTGTTGTTTGATAAGATCGATATGTGCGAATATATATTGATATGCTTATGTGAATTTAATTGTCTGATTATCTCACATTATTAATTGTGCAAGAACGTCTTCCAGACCGAGGCAATACCGAATGCAAACTCGAATCGAGTTATGATTAATGATAAGGAAAATGTAGCTCATGGACGATTAACGAGATAAATCATATTATCCCTAATCAACCTAAGTAAATAACTTAGGTAGAGAATCGGTAGTATCATTCTCAAGAGCAGATGTATTCGAACTTGGAAGTAACCTAGATGAATTATAGGTGAACATTAAAGACCTAAAAGGCAAACACATGGAAAATTTATTCACTATAACCTAAGAGTAGATCTTGGGTAGGGGAATTAAGCAAACTTAATCACATGGTGAAAAGAATTGAATATGAGAAGAAATCCAGGAATCATCGATTACCTGGTTGTGCATTGTGATCACTAGAAAGGATTATTGAATCGGGTTCACACAATATGGAAAGCCAACGAACCACATTTGATTGTTGGTCAACGGGCAATACTGTTGGTGTATGGCTACGACCGCAAGAGACGTCTTTAAAGTAAAGAGAAATCCAGAGATCTTTGGATCGTTTGTCGAAGGGCACTACTGTTGGTGCATGGGCTACTGCCATTAAATAAAAGGAGTATGAAGTAAAGAACAGGTTGTCCTAACATGACACTTGTCAAGAGTTAATGAGTTAAAAGTTAAACGAATGAGTAAATGAACATTAGTAAACGTTAGTATGAGACTTCAATGACTCTCGTAAATATGGATAACGAACAAAAGGGCCTTGAAGGCCATATAACGAGAATCATTCAAAGGAAAGTAACTCTCGTATCATTATCGTATGCACTCATTTATTGTATTGTTTATATGCATCAATTATATGTGTAATTGTGTGTGTGCAAGTTGGATGATTTGTTGGATGTTTAAATTATTGCCCTTACAATTTTATTATATAAGTAAACGTAATAGCATGTAAATGGAACCGCATAATAACTCGTCCAAACAACTTAAGGAGTTTGAGGATTCGTGACGGTTACGCAGTAGCATACTTAGCGGTGGTGCTGAGTCTTTTATGGCCAACATATTACAGGTGCGTGATTGAAGACTGAAGCCGGAGTGCGGGAGTTTTGGGGGTAGTTAGCAGTATACCTCGTTGTCATACTTTTGGATTTTGGTTTTGGATTATACTGTTGTTGTATATGGTTTTGGTTAATTAAACTGCTCACTAGTGTACATATTTAGTATTGTATATTAAGGATACCTATCTCTCGTCATCACAGCGTGTTTGTATTATGTTTGTATTTGGACGCTTCATTACTCACATGGGTGAATAACGGCGGTAACACCCAGCGTTAGAGCGATCGGTATTATTTCCGCTGCGAACGGTAGTTAATACTAGGGGTGACAATTTCAACATGACCCATTTGATCAACACGAACCCGACACGAAGTTAGCGGGTTTGGGTGTTAAAATTTGACACGTTTAAATAAACGAGTCAATCCGAACATGACTTGTTTAATAACCGTGTCGGGTTTGGGTTAATATGTAATCCGCTAACCCGTTCAAGTAATTTATATTAAATAAATATATATTATAAATTATAGATTAATTATTTTTATCGAATTTTAATATAAATAAGATATACAAATATTAAAAATTAAGTATTTTAATTTAAAGTAAATGTAATAATATCATAGAATGACAAAACTAATGTTAATTAGTCAAATTATTTTCTTATATATAACTAGAGAGGTTAGGTTTGAGTTTAATATATGCGGATTAGAGTTTTAAATTTGGACACGATTAATTAATTGGGTTGGACGGGTCAACTCATTTAATAAAGAGGCTAACCCGTTTAATTAATGAGTTGGGTTTGAGTTTCATATTTGGAACGATTAATTAAAGGGGTTGAGTCGGGCCAACCCATTTAATAAACGGGTCAGGTTTGGGTTTAGTCTAACACGACCCGCAAACCCTTTTTGCCACCCCTAGTTAATACGGAATTACGAGTTAGGGTTGTTACAATTCTTATACACAATGATTCGATGAGAACGACTAAGGGAAAAGATATATAACACTTAAGTGTCACCTTTTGTAAAATAGTGATAAAAACAATTATAGAAAGTTGTTTACATGTTTCTTCATCAGTGGAAACGTTTATAGATTATTGTGGATAAGTAAAAACTAAGGTTAAATGAATATGTAAATCGTCTTCAACAACTAGGTTTATCGTTTCCAAACATTTATAGCCTTCATGTTTATCAATCAGTCAAGCTCTGTAAACTGATAAATGCTAAGAAAAAATTCTTATACCTAATGATTTGATGAGAATAGTCAAGGGAAAAGATAAATAACAATTAATGTAATCTTTTCTATGATAGTGATGGAAACGATTATAGAAGGTTGCGTAAATGTTTATAATCATTAGGGAAAAGGTAAATGCCAAAACCTAAAGCCTAAAGTATAGAACATGTTACAAAAAAAAAGATTACCCCACACCACACACCATAAAAACCATCCTAGGAGATTTAAAAATTTGAAGGCTTAATTTTGGGTTTGTAGTGGAGGGTTTAGGGTCTAATGATCATAAATCCTACCTAAAAAACTACCGAGAAATTAAAACCTCCTAAGGGTATAAAAATGAAACACAAAAAATACCCTAAACCCTAGACTTACGTACCCTAGCAATGTTAAATCTTTCAAGATGTATAAAACATTGAAAATTATTTAATATTAGTTTTTATTATAAATCTTTTAAATAGTTGCATAAATTATATTAACTTGTTGTTACTATTTTTAGTGATATTATTATATTTTTGCTTTTACTATATTGTAAACTATATAATACCACATGTACCTCTACAAATTGATTTTTAGCTTTGTGATTTATCGAATCGTATGTGACGTTTATCTACAACCTAATTTTATTAAGTAGTTATGGTTAATTAGTACCTAGTTATTTTAATGGTTCATGGTTTTTATTTTATTTTTATTGTTTGCATCTCTTCATATTATTTTATTTAGTTTTTATGGGTTATTTTTTAGTGTCTTTTGATTTATTATTTATTCTATTATAATTTTAGTAAAATTCTTAAAGTTTAGGGTGTAAGGTTCAAAAACTTAACAATTACGTTGTAGAGTTTCTTTCATAATTGATTTTAAGATTATATATAAGTTTTGGTTTATTCTAACTTTTATTGTGTATTTTATAATTTAGAATTAATTTCAAATTTTATAATTTTTCTACATATCATTTTAATAGAATTAAATTTTTACAATTAGGACGGAACTTTACTACGTCACCAAATCTTAGCTGCACTAGTGGGTTTATAGATGACACAAATCCTCAAATAAGACAATATTATTATTGGCTCATTCGATCATGTGCACCCGTATCCATGGAACCAAGAGAGACAATTAATTTGGGTTGTCTGTTTAACCATACCAATAGGTGCAACATATTTGTTTGTCCCCTTTGATGTGGTCAACGAAGGCAATTATGTCGTCTGGTAAGTTTTTTTTTTTTTTGGAGGAAATGTCGCCTTGTAAGTTGTATGTTCAATGACAACTTGTATATTAACCCAAATGATGGTATACATCCACAAATATACAATGTTATAGTGACACGATCCAAACAAATCGGATACTTTAGAATCACTACTTTGTTTTCCCATATTCTATGTACAAATTAACCAGACCGGAGATGGTGCCGAACTTCCGCACGCAACACCAAACGGGCCAGTGACGTGACATCCAGTCAGCTGTTGACTGGACTGTTTTTTATTATATTAACTTTAATTACTTGTAATTTTAAAAATATGAGTCCAAAATACAAAAAAAAAATTATACCATTATTCATCTAAATTCGAGCTCTTCAAAACAAGACTAGTAATGGATATGTTTTGAGCAATTTAAAATTTTATATTAATTACATGTGTATATCCTGATAAGCCTCAGACTTATCATATTATAATAGCTACAATTATCAGAATAATAGTCGAAATGTAGATTTAATAACCATTATTTACGTTATATTATATATAAATTGAATTAGAAAGTTCAGACTTATTTTGGTATGTTTTATAGTTTTGCTGCAAGAAGTAAGTCCCTGAATCAAAGTTCAAGACTATGCCGGATGGAGCGCCGGACTACGACTCACAGCAATCAGAGAAATGAAGTGTCGGGTATCATGTCGGGTATTTCTTATCCGGCATATACCTGTTTTCCGACTAATAACGGTTGCACTAACCGTTAAAGCATTTAATGCCGGAGATAGTGCCAGGTATTCCTATCCGGCACATCCAGGAAGTATGTCTCCTCGTCAACAGACAGCAGTTATTTTCCACGTGAAAAATATATCTGCCGGGCATGGTGTCGGGTGTATTCTATCCGGCAATGCATCGTTTCGCCAGAGCAGTTATGACCGTTAAGCTGAAATACCCCAAACCTAAGTATGCTAAGTAAACATCAAATTATGATGTATTAAGGCTAGAATATGCCTTAGAAAGATTGGTAGACAATTTAAACCAAGGAAAACACAAGAAAGTGCCTTAAGGGCAATCAGGGAAAAAACGTGCTCTAAGCTTGGAGTGACTTTGATTAGCACCCAAATACCATTATAAGACTTTAGTAACATGCTAATGGACATTTTAAATCAATTAGCAAAGAAAACCAAGCTTGAAAACAAGTTAAAACACAAAATGTGCTTTAAGAAGTCTTAAAGCACATTTTTGAGAAATTGTCTTAGAATTGAGTTTTGAGTGGCTAAATGTCCATCATTACTCTTTAATCAACATGTGTACTAATTAGTATCACATTAGGAAGCCTAAATCAATGGGAAACCAAAAATTTCCCGAATATGTGCACTAATTAGTGAATAGTGCTCAAACAGTGCTAGTTTTGACTTAAGTCAACCTTAATTAGCTAAATGGCCAAACAAGGCCTTATGTATGTTAAATACTAAGGGGGGACGGTTTTAAGGTGATGAGTCACCTTAGGCTTCATCAAATAAGAAAAGAAGAGGAAATAAAGAGGAAAAAGACTATTTACCTTTTTAAAAGCAAAATATCTTCTTATACCTTCTCTCTCTCCTCTCTTCTTCATTTCACACCTTCACCAACGTTTTATTCCTCCCCTCTCGCTCCAAAACCGTTCTTTATCCAGCCATGGCACCTCCATCTTCATTTGCTCACCAAATACTCATTTTAGCTCCAAATCAAAAAGTGAGCATAGATTACTCTTAGTTAGAGCAAGCTCATTCTATCTTTTCAAATCTTTAAAAGCTCAATTTTGGTGCCATGGAGAAACTCCATTGAAGGGGAAAATCAAGTTTGAAGAGCTCATTTGGTTCTTCATTCATTCAAGGTAAGGAAAGTGAAAGAAAAATCAACTTTCCTCCATTTTTCATATATGGCCGAAAATTTGCCTCTTAAGATGGCTTGTTTTACTCTTGTTCTAGCTTGATTCTATTCTCCAAAGACATGAGGAGGTCTTGCCTTGCTTCATTATGAAAGCCATTCCAAAATTCAAAGGTAAACACACACTTTTAAGCTTTAAAACACATTTTTAACCTAGGAATGATTCCTTAAGGTTAGTGTATTATTTAGCACTCATGAGAGTCAATGTATATTGATTAGAACATTGGCAAGGAAATCTAAGTGGGTGGCCAAAAACTAAGCAAGGAAACCTAAGGAGAAAAGTGTGAGGAGAAGCTCGGAAAAAATAAGGTAAAATGCTTACCTAATGGTGGTTTAAGATTAAGGAATGAGTTTTAGATAAGTACCAATGTAGCTTAGAGCTTACATTGTGTATTGGGTTATATAACCTAAGAAAAAGAACTTAAATAAGCTTGTGAACTTGTGACTAAGGAGCAAATGAGGAAAAAGAGATAGTTTAAGAACATCAAGGTGAATTAAAGACATTTTATTTCAATGGGAGCTTTGTTGTGTGTATTCGCAGGTTGAAGGCAATATATGTGGAAATTCAGTGTTTAAGTTTATGTCATTTAAGGGCCTAAGAGCCATGTCATTTAAGAGCCTTAGTGCTATGCAATTTAAGATTATTGCAATATAATGAGTTGTTGTGAATGAGTTGGTTTGGTGATGAGATGTGATGAGAAAGAACTTGATGTGTGTGAGATGGTTGAATGAGGAAAAATAATGTGTTTGGGCATGATAATATACTAGAGGAGCTATGGCGAAATTTGAGTAGAAAACAAAGTGTTTAAGTGGTAGTGGTGAGTTAATATGCCCTAGGGTTTACCAGGGAACATGAAAAGAAAAATTGGGTGAAAATGAGTTAACTAAGGAGTTCTTGAGGTTTAGAATGACCTAGAGATGTATAGGAGGAATTAGAGGATTGGTGAGTGTATTAAACACACCAAATCATGATATGAGGAATGTAAGACTTGTGCATAAGTTTTAAGGAAATGATTATAATGCTTTGAGATGATTTAGGTATGAACTAAGAGAACAATGAGAGTTCGGGAAGTTTGTGTAAGAGGTGGTGATGTTAGTGGTGGATTAGTAAGGTTTAGTTGAATGGTAATGTGAGGACTTGGGTGATGGAAGTGAAAATGGAAGGAGGATGTTGTAAGTCATCAAGGAAAATGACTAGAAACGTATAAGAGGGTATGATCATGAGAATGGTGAGTAAGTTGCATAAGAGAAGTGGAAATGTCTAAGGAGGGTGTTGCATGGTTAAGGTAAATGAAGAACAATGTCAAGTATTAAGATAATGGAAAAAATGTATAAGCAAGCTTAAGAGTTTAAGAGTGATGAGTAACAAGTGAAAAGAAGAGAAATTGTGCATGGACATGCGAGATAACCTTGGAAGGTTTAACAAGCAAAGAAGGAGTGCAATGATGTTAAGAAGGAGTTATATGGGTAGAAAAGAAACACTTTGGTTAGTTGAAGTTTTAGGCAAAATGTACATGTTAGAAATATAAGGAATTAATTGACAAGTGTTAGGAATTTCTTGTAAGAATTGAGTAAAAGTTTGAGAAGATCTTTGGAAGTTGTTTTAATGAGTTTGGTGGAGGTTATAAGGTGTGTTTGATGTGCCAAATGATGTTAGAACACATTAGGAGGCTTGAGGAAAAATTTGAAAAAGTTTGACAATGTATGGGAAGTTTCTGCAGCCGACCTACCCAGGGGACCGACCCCAGTCTGGGTCGGTCGGGCTGAAACTGTGAAGTTGGATGTTCTCTGCAGCCGACCTACCCAGGGGGTGGGTCGGTCGGTGGGTCGGTCGGACCATAAAAAAAAAAAAAAAAAACCCTAAGAGAGCTCATTGGTATTAATGGTACCCCATTAAGGGGGCAATGGTGATTAGAGGCATAAAGACCTAAGGGATTAAGTTAAGAATAAACTTAAAAGTTTAAGATTAAGTTTGCAAGATTAAGTTGTAAGACTTAAGAGGTGTTAGGTGGGGATCATTAAGGGTTAAGTAAGTTAAGTAAGTTAAGTAAGTTGAATTAAGTTAAGTGATTAACAACCTAAAACTGAATGAATGTTTTAGGACTTGGGAGTTTGGACTCCGGAAGAGAGTAAGCAGCCGAACGACCAACGGTGAACGGTACAGTTCTTCTTGTGACCTGCTTGCTAACGAGGTGTCCCTCGGCTTGTGTGCTATCTGTTTTTGTGTGCTCACTAAACAAGATAAAGCATGCAACCGGAATATTATGCTTATTGTATTGTTGTGTGATGTTTGAAAACTAACACAACATACCGTGAGAACTTACTAACTAACGTTTAGTAAGGAATTGAGTGAGGCTAAGGAACACACCCTAATATGGGTCTGATATAAACCGAAAGAGGTTAACCAACAAACATGGTCTTGAGACTATTACTAACTGGAACTTGAGTGAGGAAACCCGGGACCGATCTCCGGTCATGCATGCTAAGGAAAAAGGGGGACGGTATCTGAATCAGATCCGCCCTCCGCTTAAGGACTTGTCTTCGGACTTGTAGCCTAGGGCCGGTTGCCGGCTCAGCTACGCTGGATTCCCGTCCAGGGTAGGTGGCATTAAGATGGTGCGGTGGGATCACCTAAATCCCAGGTTTGGGCTTAGGTTACAACCATTCCCCTCCAGGAACGGTTTGTATTCTGAGAATAAGTTAAGATTAAGATAAGTTACAATCATTCCTTTTTAAAGGATGATTTGTATTGTTAAGATTAAGATAAGTTAGAATCATTCCTTTTTAAAGGATGATTTGTATTGTTAAGATTAAGATTAAGTTAAGATTAAGATAAGTTACAATCATTCCTTTTTAAAGGATGATTTGTATTGTTAAGATTAAGATTAAGTTAAGATTAAGATAAGTTACAATCATTCCTTTTTAAAGGATGATTTGTATTGTTAAGATTAAGATTAAGTTAAGATTAAGATAAGTTGCAACCATTCCTTCTTAAAGGATGGTTTGTACTATTAAGATTAAGAGGGAACATTACTTGAGGAGTTGAATAGTTAACTCTCTAATTAAGGGAGCGCATTTAAGTCGTTCATTGTGTGTGAACTTTGATTGTTCATAGAGTTGTTGTTTACTGCACTTTCTATTATGTTGTGCATCTAATCAACCTCCATGCTATCGACAATTAGTCGTCGTAGCCACGTTAGCTTGGGGGCCATGAGAGGATCGTACCAGCATTCGTGCTGACCCCCTCGGGGGCTTTTTTTTACTACACAGGTGAACATCAGGAGGCGGCTCGCGAGAGTAAGAAGGAGTACAAGTGTTAAGGACTAAGTGTGGCCTACGAGTTGTGCATGTACACTCGTATGGCAATTGAGTTAGTAAGATGTATAGGATGTGAGAGGATTGTAAGAAGATTATGTATTTGGTTAAGGTTGTTATGTACTAATGTTCGGTATATTCTGTAGTCAGACCGTGGCAAGGTCCTGGAGTGTAAAGAATTCCGCTGTGACATGTATATATATATGCTGTTAAGTTGCGAGACCACATTTGGATTGAGTTGGGGTGTTACAAAAAGTGGTATCAGAGCGTAGTTACGCTCTGAAGACAAGAAATACCGAACTTAGGAGAATATTGATGTTGAGATTGAGTTATGGGTTAAGGGTTAAGAGATAGAGTGAGAGGTGCGTTAGTCAGGACTTCCCGGTGTTTACCGGACATCCATAGTACCTAGGCCCGCCCTCCACATCCCTAACCCTAAATATGTGGACAAACGCCAGAGAGAAGAAAGCCTTCTCTTACTCGGGGAAACCCGATCTGGCAGTTAGCTAACAATAAGCAGTACGAGGAACATCTTGTTGCACAACAGTTATGGAGAACTTGGAGATTTTCAATGGAGCGCAACAGAGAAACAAGCGCTACCTATGGAATACTATCAGTAAGGGAACGGAAATTACCGGCAACATGGGTCGACATGCTACGCAGTCGAAATAACCGCGATACCAATGGTAAGGAAAGCACTACGCGTGCAATGGATAAGGAAATTATAAGAGACATGAGTACCGGACAACGGTCCGAGTGAGCATAACAGTGGGATAATACAAAGCATGAGGATTGAGATTACTGGAAAGTCCGGTTAGAAACGGGAACTCCAAACCCCATATAATGAAAAAGGTTACGAACCTGGCCAACATAATGCGGACGACGATAGGAACTCATATAAATTGTATACCGAAATAGGGCTACGAAGTAGTGCCTAAAGGAGAATCATTACTGAGTAACCACAACAAAATGTGTGGAGACAGGAGCGAGGATTAAGACATAAGAAAATATTAAGGGGTTCCCTCAGAAAGAGGAACGCCCTGGTAGATGACAGTACTGTCAAACAACAAGGAAACTGCCGGATGGTCGGTTATCCAAAATAAGAGATTATCGAAGGAGTCCCGAGGACTACCAATTACATGGAAATTAGAAGGAAGTGTCACCACCGATGTACCTTGTACCAATAACCCATCCTGCATGGCGCACTTGCCATAGCAAGTGCTACCATGGTTAAGCCACACGAAAAGCCATCAAGGCGAGATAGGAGAACGCTACAGTTGAAACGCATATTAATACCAGATTGTAAATCCACGAGAACAGAAAAATAAGACCTTGGAAAGGCCCGACGGCCTGACCATGATGAGATAAGGTAACACACCAGTCAGCCGGGAGCGGAACTTGGACATAATATTAAACCATATGGATGTTAGCAACAGTACAACGTACTACGACAAACAACAACCGACAGTGCGGTAAGAACACCAAACCCGGATCTCAAAGAGGAACCTAAGAGATCGCTCAATAATTCGAGCAAAAACACCACGTAAGTAACAACATACATGGAATGTATCAAGAGATACAATAAAGGCAGTCGACAGAACGACTCCCAACAGGGTGGGATAAAACTCCCAGTTTGAACACTAAGAATACCAATAACAAACATTCTACAATGAAGATGTTGGGAAGCCCAGAAAGCAAGATAAAGGAAATAAACTTAAGATATAACCTACCAAGGGTTAAGGACATACGAATCCCACGGAGGAAAGCTCAGAGGACTACCCCCACAGAGCGGGCATAGTCGAGCCGAACGAATGATGAATGACAGCTAGTACTGTTCGTCTAACTCATTAACACCCAAGTATGATTGATCATCAACGGGTGGCATAGTCAACGGAAGTTGAACGAAGCGTTGAGATGGAAGTATAAGATGACTGGATGATATCCAACTTGGACACCTTAAGGCAAACGCCTAATACGAACCTAACCTTGACTATTAAAAGACATAAGTCTAGTAAAATGACAGTATTTTCAAGGACATTAAATAACCTCAGATCACCTGAACAACTTCCCTAGCAGGAAGCAAGATGCAGCAACTTATCATGAAACCCGATACTACATTTAGTATGTAACCTAACGGTGGATAGTGCTCAAAGACCAGAATCTATAGGGATGACCTGCAAATGAGTAAGAGTACGAATAATGAACTGAGACATTAAGCATTAAGAGCCTACGAGCCAAGGATGTTAACCACATCAGAGCCCGAGGCGCGGTAAGTTATAAGAGAGCTTGTTTAAGCCACGAAGGGACTACAATTTGTAGATATGAACGGTTACCAAACCTATAACTTAGATGGGAAGAACATTACCAAGAAAGGGTACCAATGAGAATATTGAGATAATGCTAAGGACAGGAGCGGAGCACGAACCATGCCTTTTAGGGTGGGGATACCTCTCCTTGTTGTGAGGCCATGAGTGGGAATGAACCCCTCAAAAGGGCTTTCACATATTAGAGATAAAATACACTTTATTTAGAAAATGGAAACTATGAACCTTGAGATTACCTTAGAACATACCAGATACACTTGAGTAATAAGGAAGGTTGCACAGATAGACCCCATATCCAACACCCAGGATGTAAGAATTAATAATGGTCAGAGATAAACATTGTGACTGCACATTATGGCACGTCAATTAATCAATGCTCAGAAGAGCTTGTGATTCAGTGAATGACTTCTTCAGTAACCAGTTAAACTACATGGTAGATAACATCACTAAGGATGAAAGAAAGCGAAAGAAATTAGCCTACTTATGAATCTGAGATTGGAGCATAACATCTTCATATCAAGAGTCAACTATTTACAACACAGTACGATAACCGCCAATACCGGAATGAGAGAACTCCCAGTGTGTTTACACCAAGAAGGGATTGAGTATAAGGTAAGACATTAGAACAAGTGATAAGAGGTTGCACCATTAATGGGCAACATGGTAAGGGCCAACTACCGGTAGTAGTGGTCGTACAATACAATAGTTAGATAAGTGGATTAAGTCATGGTACGCGGTAAGGCGACCATTATGTATGAGCCGTCAAATATTGACACTGAGGCAATTAGATTTATGAGTTAAGACCAGTATAAGTAAGGAAATAAGATGGTAGACGAACTGAGCATTGTGCCAGTAGTCTGGACCTGGTTAGGTAAGATTTCGCAGGAAGCACACTACCCATTCCTTAAGGAACTGGAAGTGCATTCCTAGTAGCATAAATATGAGAAACAAGATAAGAGGCTCTACGGAAGAGACCTCAATTATTAAGAGACCGAATCAGTACGGAATACAGAAAGGAGCTGGAGCATACCATAACCAAGGACACAGTAAATAGACTTCCCTTGATTAACTTCAAGAAGAACAATAAATGTTATTATGGAACGATGAAAGAGGAGATCGACAACGGAATACTTCATAATTAGCAATAGCTAAACGTGTGACGGACACTATGAGTTTACTAAAACGAGACGTGGGACGACTGCACCCCACAGGGGCTTGCAGGCCTGACACGCTCATTTATGAGTTAGTTGGGTAAGTAGTAATGTACCAGTAAGGTACCCCATGCATGTGGACGAGTGGTGTAAGGAACACGGGAGGTAGTCGACTCCGTACCACGGACAACGATGCAAGATCACAGAGAGCAGCTACTACCACAGACAGTCAAAGAAAAAGAATTCAATTGAACCAGCAACACAGAGGAGAGGAACAGATAATTAAGGACTATGAAGTGCGAAGAGCACGGATTGTTAAGTACAGACATTGG